>CARXXK010000001.1:78784577-79027127 GCA_949089665.1 Macrosiphum euphorbiae
TAGTATTATGTTTAATGTATAATATATATCTAACAAATATTTCGTATTTATATTTTATAATAATAGTAGTTAACAACTATATTGTCCGAACACTGTAAACTTTACACAATACTAAAATATGTCCATACGATAATAACAAAAAGAAAACATTTTATACAATGCGCATTACTGCAATAATAACAACCACTGTTAAAATATGATCAGTATATGTTACCAAAACGATAATCATTTTATACACACCTAGGCAACCTGGTAAAAACTATAGAATGTAGTAAATTCTAAAAATGTTTTGACAAAATGTTGATATAATTTTAGAGTCATTCAAATATATTACTTCCGATAATCTCGAATGGAATGTGTATGGGTAATGGGTAGGTTCTATTTAAAATTTTTTTTTAAATTAGTTTGAATAAATTAGTACCTATATTTTTATAATACCATAAAAATATAGTATATAATTTATTACCATAATGGCAACTTAAAGTCATAATAATTGAGTATAAATTATGAATAATAATACATATTCTAAATAATATAGGTCTTGATATCCATTTTAACATTAAATATATCATGCATTAAAATATAATAGAGCCGTAAATCACTGCATAATGTATAAATATTATACTGTGTCGTATAAAATATTGAACAGTATGTGAATAATTTTATATTGCAATCGAAAAGTTCTTATAAAATAAATATAGCAAGTCACAATAATATCAAATCATTATTTCTATATACGGACGACTTTATAATATAACGAAGAAATATTCCATTGCGATGCAGATTTCGTAATTTAATTGTAAGTGTTTTGATTTTTTGCTTTACAGTGTCACCCAATTAAATACATTTAAAAACAAAAAAAGAAACCATCTGTCAAACATCTATGCATAATGCAATGTCATTAAGCGATCCATTTAACACTGTACATTTAGTTTCTATTTTGCTTTGACACTCGTTGATAGTAGGTATATATTTTTGTTTTCTACTTATTTTCATAAGCTTTAGACACGTATCCAGATACGCAAGAGTTAAGTGAGTTAATAAGCAGTGAGTAGTAGTACCTACTTATTATATTATTAATATAATACCTAAGTATGAAATATAAATTATATTACGCCTATCATTTTACACAACCGAAAATCAACCAAAATTAAATCACTTGAATGTTAAAATCAACATAGTTAAATAAAAATGTATAACATTACTTCATTCGTTAAAATGTCAACCTAAAAATGTTTCGAATTCATTTTATATAAGTATTTATTTTATACTGATGTACCCCAACCCTTGATAACTAAATTTAATAATACTGTAAGATATATAATAATATGGACATTTAATATTAATAGGTATTGCTATTACATTTTATAAATCAAAATTATTATTTTGCATTAAAATAAACAGCTGACTTGTAATATAAGAAAACAAAAATGTGTTGTTTAGAAGTTTTTTATATCACAGGCATATTAAGTAATATTATGTATATTATATCGCACGTTTAGTGTTTACTGTTTACGTAACTTATAAATATAAATATTATCTAATGTATTTATCAATCAATAATTATTTAATATATTATATTGTTCTATCATCTATAATAATAAAATAAACTTTTACAATTAATTACGTATAGTGTCGTATACACTTTCGATGTATCAGTAAGAATACCTATTATCATTATGTATTTAACAACATAACAATACGTTTCCATTCAATGATTTGACAATACAATAAATTACGTTATCGACTCGACAATCGTTAATTATTAAAATATTTTTCAAATCAGTTTTTTTTATCAATTTTATGTTTAGTTGTCTTTCGGTTGAATCCGTTCAAACCAACTGAATTAAGTATTAGAGCTTAGATGCAATCTTGTGGTTTATGAATTGAAATAATACAATTATAAACCAATGATACATTCAAATTTAAAACTAAAATTTAAACTTTTTCAAATAAATAGTTAAATTTATATTCTAAATGAAGAAAGACTAAGATATTTTAATAGAATATTAGAATATAATATCATCTTAATGTTTCATAGTTCACGGTATACTTGATATGAAAATATGTTAACTAATAAGTAGTAAGCATGTCACTGCTCAATGCATTTGTAGGTATACAGTAGACACTAGACAGTATTATACTAGGTAACATATTGAACACTTTTACATTTTTTCTTCTTAGTTCTTACAGATTTACATTAAAATAAATAAATATGAAAAAAAATATTTTTATACCACTAATAGATAGGTATACTTATAACCAAAAGAATAATAAAAGCTTGTGTAATTTATTTGTGAAATGAGTAATAAATGTACTTTGTGTAATAGAAAATATTAAGAAGGTATTATATCAAAATATAGGTAACATAATACATTATACATATAATACATTACAAGTTCTAATATTTATGATAAGTATAATTATTTAATTATATATATATATATATATATTATTTACATACTACCTACATCCATATAATAATATATTAGGCTCTGAAAATCATGCAGAATTATCACGAATGATACTCAAACAAGTTCTACAAGTTACAAACGAAATATCGAGTATTCTAACTTCTAAATTATAGTTGCATTTAATATATATTATTATTATAACATATTTATTAAATAAATAACATTAAAATAATAAATTATAAAAAACAAGATGTTATTACGTTATACATACATATTACATATATATTATAGTTTTGGTCTTTTTTTTGAAATATGCCTACTTATTATATTATATTATAAATTATAATATACATTTATTATTAGTCTTAGGTTTAAACACAAATATACAATATAATATATTATATATAATTTTAATGACGGGCTTGTTGAATGCAAGAGTGTGCCACGATGTTGTCGGTAAAAAATACAATAAAATAGTATATAACTTATACTACGTTATACGACCTATTTGAAATGCTTGCAGAGAATGAAATCTTCCACTCTACCTACTATTCGTATTAGAAAAAAATTACTTTTTCATTTCATGCACCATATACTTTGTACAATATAATATATTATTTATGTTACTCGAATACCGACATTAACATGAATGAAAGCAAAAAAAAAAAAACAAACAGCTACAAGACCATGATAATACTGTCACAACTCTCAAGTGTCTTCTTTAACGGAAGAAAGATATAACACCCGATTGATTAGTTTGTCCGTTTAAGTCATCGTAGACCTTGAAAACCAATAGATTTTCATTAATAAAACAATATTAATCACTTCACGACCAAATCATCCGATTATCAGATTAAACTTGAAACCTAATTAGGTATATATAAATACATAATAAAGCACGTTATATCTATATATACCACAGTTAATTGTTAAGGTTATTTATGTAGTTATGTATAGACGTATAGTAGAAGAATTTTAATGATAAATGCAATACCATTGATTCAATTTTGAAGTAATTTTTGGACTTTTTAGATCATGTCTTCCTTTTTCATTATTTTTTGAATATATTTAAGAATTTTCGTCAATCGAATCTTTTTACCTACATTTGGAGAATTATTTTTAATTTTTATAAACTTATTAAAATATGAAATTAAAAAATAATATAGTTTTGTTGTCTTCCTTACATAAAACTTAAAAGATTTTACCTAAAAGATTTTTACTTTTTTCAATTTTGAACTTTTAGTGCTCGTCATGAGATTTTTATGGTTTTTTAATATTGGTAATTTAATTCACAGCTCTAATTAAAATGTAGGATCCTTAAATGTAGTATTTGTATTAAGTTAAATATTATAAAATAATATGCTGCTTTTAAATAAATATACGAAATTATTATAAAAAAAATAAAAAAAATACTGTAGCTTGTGTATTGTAATATATTTGTGACTATAATAAGTACCTACATAGATTTATTATAACATCACGGAAGACCAAGGTCGTGGCGGAAAACCGCAGTTCCGGTATAAAAAGACCGAGTTCATATACCTATATATAATAATAAACAAGACGCAGAACTCGCTAGATTATGACGCGTTGCGTGCTCGGGGGTCATTGTCGGACCGAAAACCGAACGATACGTTATATGGACGAGGAACGGAAACGGTCGATTTTCGGGCTGCAAACGAACAAACCGTAAAAGGCCGATCGGTGGACAATATACCGATACGCGAGTAGGTACTTATATGATATTATCGTATACGCGGCCAACGTCATTATGATAATAATATGTAACGTAACGCGCAGTATTTACAATAACAGACGGACCGGGTTATAATTTATATATA
The DNA here is from genome assembly GCA_949089665.1 of Macrosiphum euphorbiae. Taxonomy (NCBI): domain Eukaryota; kingdom Metazoa; phylum Arthropoda; class Insecta; order Hemiptera; family Aphididae; genus Macrosiphum; species Macrosiphum euphorbiae. The sequence goes on from CARXXK010000001.1 coordinate 78,788,833, forward strand.
TGCCGACAACAGTGTTTTGCCGTTGCAGATGGTGGTATACAGTTATGTACTTAATATTATGTGCGTGCATAACAATATCCATCGTAAGTATATATAGATGGAATTGAACATTTTTTATTTTTATATATATATCATAAAATAGGCTTGTCGCTTGTATCACGAAGAGACGAAAAACAATATTATAATAGCGATAAACGCGAGACGAAATGAAGACTGACGGACGAAACAAAATAATACTATAACACATTATTATAAACCGGCCGCAAGATAAACTGGGACACTTACGGTAAGTTACGGCGGCGACCGTTGTAAATCGGGGTCAGTGCGCGGCGGCAGCTGTTTCCGCGAGCGCGGAGGACTCTCCCCAAGGGCGTCCTTGGCACAACCGCTAAAACCACGAATCGACATTCCGAATTTCACACGTTATCGCCGCGGCCTATAGTAAATATAGGTACCAACGCACTTTATTACTGCCCACTCTACATATTAATATAAGATATAACTCTGCTGTTAATAATATTATTATCGTACGCCGATATGAAAAAAAATTGCTTTTGCTATTGTACCAGCAGAGCAGTATAACAACTGTTGTTAACTCGCGAGAAATTCGAAAATACGCCACAACCATCTATTTGCATATACGCATTACGCGCCGTGGCGGCGACGACGGTGATCGTAAAATTAAGCACCGTTCGCGGGAGACGGATCATTCGTTGACCCCACCCGGTGTTGTGTGTTTACGAATTACGATCGGTCATTATTATGAATCTAAAACAACGTCATACTTATATTTCTTTAAAATAATATAATATTATATTATATGAACGTCGTCATCAACATACGTATATTTATCGGATCGTATTGCAATAAACATGACGTCCCGCTCTGAACCTGCAATTTTTCAATGGGAATCATCACTGTGCAGTTTTGTAGTCAAATAGATTAACATATACCTGCAGCTGGCCACAGAGCACGTTTTGAAATTTGCTGTTTATTCCTGCACCTGTAAATCTTTACTATACAACGTCGTTTTCACTACAAACCGTATTTTGTTTTATAACATATCACTTTGCTGTGCACCGGTCGCTAATCAAAAATAATTTAAATTATTAAACTGATATACTGGTTAGGTACTGATGCTCAGTCATATATCAACATAAAATTAATACCTGTCCAGAAATGGGCTAAACTATTTGAAAAAAGAGTGACGTCGTGTAACTGAAGAAGAGACAATTCCAAGAACTTTGCTGAAAAAATTCGATAAATGCCTAGTCGGAAACCGGAACATAAAAAACAACTTTTTTTCTATATATTTGCGGAAAACCCCGTAAATTCTTACTATTTTATAAATAAATACTAGTATATTTAAAATAAGTAATTCACCAAGCATGCTCAACCCCATTTTTTCCTTTAATAGTTTATTTATTCAAATTCTGATTTTTGGAATTTTTATAATATATACTCAAAGACCATATTTTCAATTTAATGATTTGTTTTGTAGCTCTAAAGGAGTGCCCTGTGGTGATATAAACTTCTGTTTTTCAAATTAGAACCCATCTTTCTTATTGTAAATTATTTAATGGATTCATTTTCTTTAAATGTTGATATAAGTACCTAATTAAAAATTCGATTGAGTAGTTTCTCAGTTATTCAAATATTTGGATAATATAGTCCTTAAAAATGGCTTTACTGAATATAAATTAGTCATATAATTTGAATATTTGATCTAGTATTTAATATATACGTGGGCCATTTTTACAAATTTTTAATATTGATAGATTAATATTAATGACTACAGTTTTCAAATCACCATTGCTCCTTATCATATAAACCCATTATCATGGACCTTTTATCCTTAGATCACAAACTTAAATAACTCAAAAACTACTCGTACGAATTTTGATTTTAATACAATAATTTCAGAAAAATTATCTACTGTATAATTTATAGTTGAATAGGGGTGTTCTCATTTTAAAAACAGAAGTTTATATCTCCACAGGACACGCCTTAAGTAGTAAAAAAAGTAACAAGAATTTGAAAATAATATGGTCTTAAAATATATTTAAAAATTCCAAAACCAGACTTTTAATAACTGCATTATTGAAGAAAAATAAGGGGGTGAGCATGCTTGGTGAATCACCCTATATGTTTATGCCGTTTAACATAAATATAGTAAAAATAATCAATAAATATTATGAATTGATAACCTTGCCTGATATCAACTAAAAGTACCAACTATTTACTTTTTTGAAATATTATTGACAAAATACAAAAAAACATCATGTCAATCGAGTCGATAATTTCAAAGATTGTCTCGAACAAGCATAGTCCATAAAAGACTTTCTTTTAAATAATATAACATATGTAAAGATGAGAAGAGTACGTGCATGTGCGTGTAAACGAATTGCGCAATACGGTAGAACTGTGGACGTCTGCGTATTATATGTACATAATATAAATATATAATAATATATTATATATTCTACGACTCACGCAAAACGTTCTCAATTTTCCATTACATTGTGCGTTATAACAACATAATATGTATGTATAAGGAGCTCGCACACTTGGATATTCTGCATTTTATGAGACCATCCGGTTTCGACACGTGTAAAGCGTTTACGGCGATTCCGGTTGAAGACAACTACTTCGGCGGGTGTGCTGCAGACGTTCGCCCCAAGATGCTTGTGTTATTACCATGGACGTCGAACGCGTATAATAATATATTATATTAGGTACGTACTATATAGATATATTCGATTTGGTTGAACTCATTTCCGAAACAAGTTACACCGCCGAAACGTTGACAAAGAAAATGTAAAAAAAAAAAAAAATGTAAAAAAAAACAAACACGAAGTACTATTTATATATACAGCCGTTTTAGACGGGTCTATGTATCCTGTACATATTATTACCATAAACGCGTCCGAGAAACGAGGACGAACAATTATTACACTCAAACGTCGCCGCCACGAGATCGATAGTAATTATTATATTGCATATACGCCTATTATAATGTAGGTATTCGACGTAATAAACACCTGCTGCAAAATAGGATATCCGGTCAAATAATAAGATAATCCACAGCCGTCACGTATCCGCGAACACAGATTGAATACAACGCGGAGTAATTGCGTTATATGTATATAAATATTTTATCGTCCAACAATTACGTAATTTGGGTGCATTTCGATTGTGCGAAAATCTCTTCCACTCGACCGCTAGAACTACTCTGCTCTCGAATCGCGTTACGGATATTGCTGATAATAAATATGTATATATATACACGTCTGAACGTCAAAGGAAGGGGTGGAAAGAAATTTCAATCGGACGACTTCGAGAGGATAATATAAGAAAAAGAAGAAAAAAACGTCCGAACAATATAATAATCTCGGAGAACAATGCAGACGAAAATCCGCGATCCGTTGCGCGTTCTCGGGATCCGGTGATTAGACACCGCTCGTTTTTGTGTGTACGGGTGGGCGATATCGCACATAAGTGTACGCAACATAATGTTATTATTATATCTGTGCGTCGAGGAAGTTTCCCGTTTTCCGACGAGGAAAATATTTGCGTTGCGCAACCGCGACGGTTAAAAACTTTACGCAGGCACTATAATAATAATATATAATAAATAATAATAATATACGTAACACCGCGGGTGATCGTTTCGGTCAGAGGAGCCACAGTGTATTATATATATATTTAAACATATTTATAATGTACCGGGTCGATATTTTATCGTTAACCCGGCGTTATAAATCCTATTCAACGCGATTTTGTTATTGTTTTTATTTTTTTCACTTTCGAGGGTAAAAATATTTAAATGAAATCGTGAAAAAACGCGTAGTGTAATATTATATTATTGTGTATTACAGTATTAGTATTACTAAAATAAAAAAGCAAAATGCCCCCGATCAGATACTGCCCGGTTTGCATCACGAGAAGCATTACCCTGTATATTAATATTGTGATGATGACACTAGTGCGGTGTGATTTCGAGTGTGTAATTACTAATTGCATTATTATCATTCGGAGAGTGAAGTATTACGCGGCAAGATAAAACTCGATGGCAGTTTAATGTATGCGTGTTTCGTCCGACTCGGCCACATAATAATATATAATTTCTTAATAGGAAAAGTAACATATATATTTATTTGTACACGATTTACTTATATAGTATGGGTTACCGTAATCCATTATTACGTTAAAATCTGCAAATATATGTCTGTGCTAATATCATATTATGCCAAAAACCATTGGACTGCATTATTCGTTTATTTCAACAGACTGCAGTTTATTCTCAAGAAAGAGAACAATATGCAGATATATTATATAAATTATATAAAAAAATATATTATGTTATACTTGGTTAACCTAGCTTAGGGGACCACTAACCAAATTCATACACAAAATATTTTAATTTCACATTGCTTTTTTTTCAATCATTTGCAGTTTGTGAGTTGTCTGAATAATATGTGTAATGAATAATAGTATATTCAGCTATACTAAAAATGTATGTTTACAAATTTGGAGGATAAATTTAAATGTGGGCCTCGTAATATATTATTTTGAAGGTAAAAAACATAGGTAATAGAAAGTAGAAACAGTTATACTAATATTATAGTAGACCATTTAAGACAGAAATCCCAGGGTACAGTTCAATCTTCAATCATTTATAGTATGTACGTTGCGTTAGGTTAATCGTTAATGGCTAAAATATACGCTGACTTTAATTTCCTACTCTACCTGTCAATCGGCTTGGTACAAAGCAGAATCAGATATAATTCTATTAGATGACTGGTGGTTTTTCAATAATAGTTTAAGAATAAATTATAATAAATCAAAATGTATGCATTTGCTAAGGACTTAAAAACTTCACCTTAGAAAAACGTAATTTCTAAAATTCTAATTACTACGTACATTACACATACATTGCAACACTATCTATAGAAGGGGCTTTTCCAAAATTATTTAAATATTCTAATTCTTGAACAGTACATACATTTATTAGTTTTATTAATTATTCAACATGTAATATGAAATATTTGTATTAAAATCAAAATAATAAAATTAAACAACTAACATCCATTTTTTTTAGTGCAAGAATAATAAGCAATAAACATATTATTTTACTTTATTTCTAATTTTTGATATTTGCATAATTTCACTTGATCTCCGATAAGTGTTTTTAACTTACAATAGAACCAAGGAATATATTTTTCATATTTGTACTCAGGGCTTAAATTCTAAAAAAAAATATCGTTTTTCCGTTTATGGGTATTTAAACGTTATACAATTTTAATGTTTAACGTTATTGTACTTTGAAACGTTATACAATTTTAATGTTTAACGTTGTTGTACTTTGAAACGTTACACAGTTTTAATGTTTAACGTTATTGTACATTGAAACGTTATTTGTTTTTTTCCGTTTAACGTTATTCAATTTTTAAACGTTATTTTAATTTTTCGTTTTTATTAAACGTTATAATTTAAAAACAAATAGGGAATTGTTTTTTGTTTTATAATAAATTCTACTGTTATTTGTGCCATAATTATCCACACTGTTATTTAAGAAATATGAAATTAGTAGAATTTGTTGGCCAGGTTACATAATACATTACTCATTTTCAATCTTCCTAGAGTTTTTAGCAAGGAGCTAACTGATCAAATAGTGTTAATTTAGGTGTTGGTAACTTAAGCAAGCTATAAAGTAATATTTATTACTTACAAAAAATTTAAATACCTATTATAAATTATTCAATTTTTTGTCTAATACTCTGGTCTCTGAGCAATAGAAACAAAGATAAAATGGCATGAATTAGGTAGAAAATGTGTTTAATAAGTTCTAATTATATTACTCCCTTGACTGCTTGAAGTGTGTATACAAAGTAGTATTTAGTTAACCTAAATAGCAGCTTAGACATTTGCAATGTTCAATATAAATTATACGTCATTACTCATTAATATAATAAATTACCAATTAGTGTTGCTATTTGCAATAGGGTAGGTACTAAACTTTTTAGCTCAAAAATGTAATAATAAAAAATACTAAATAGTTGTAATTTACAACTAATATTTTATAGATGTAATGAAGTTGTAATTTGCATCTATAAATTATAATTATTGATGTTTATAAATAACAATATAATGTTTAGTGTATTTTATAAATTTTTATATTCCATAGCAATTATTTAAACAGACTTATATTTAAATAATAAATAAATTATAATATACATTTATAAATTATAAGCTATTTCCTCGTATTATCAAGATGTTTTCCAACATTTGACTGGATAATGAAGATCTTAAGTCTGACAAAATGAACTTAAGTCCTGAGAAACTGCGTTCCACACTCACCTAAAGTGATTAATTAATTAACATTAATATAAGTAATTTAAAAAAAAAAACAATGGTGTTTAATGCTTATTATATAATATATGACCATTTCACTCAATTAATACTTACTACATAGTACCTACATTCATTTAAAACTTTAAAAGCACAAGAACAATTTACCTGAGTAGCTGGTACAGCCATAACAATTTCTGCAAGCTCAAATAACTGAGGCATTTCATTTTTCTTTGCCAACCAATACTGAACCACATTTTCCTTATAATGAACTCTATCAGTATTTGCAAAATCTTCAATTTTTTTTTTTATATCATTAATTGAATTATTGAGGTTAATGCTATTAGCTGTAGATATAGGTTGTGAAGTTGTTCTTATAAACTCTTCAAAATCATCTGTGATGACACTTGTTTCTTTTTCTAAAGAATTAGAATCGTCATCTAGGGCTGCTGGCTCAACCAATTCCTTATTTGAATTCTGAAATCAAATATTTCTAAGTTGAAATTGCATTCTAAAATAATATTATATTTATTGTTACAGTTTATTAATTTAACTTGTTGAAGCTAAATTTGAACAAAGTAATTATGCAAACCATTTACTAAGATTTCTATGAGCTACTTTGAATTAAAATGAATATTGAATATACATCCAATGTATTTTCATAACTGTCTAAATTCAGTTAATTTATTGCATTTTAACATTATTTAGTTTCAATTAAAAGATAAAAATTATCATACATTTTTATTTCTTACTAACCTCTATTGCTATTGCCGTTAACGAAAGGGACTCTTTCAGTGACCATGTTGTAAGCAGATGACTAACAGCTTTTTTTTTAGTAGCAGCATTTAGTAGGCACAAATAACGAGGATCTAAATAAATGGCTGCAAAATAATTAATTATTAAGCAATTTTCTTTATATTTTAAATTTTTAAATTATAAATTTATAAATCATAATAGTTTACTATGTATTACTTTACAAGGTAATAGTTCTAGTAAACTTATCAATCACTTATAAATTATAAATATATTAAGTTGCTACTTGCTAGTAGCAACTTACTACTCACTTGCAATAAAAACATCATTTTCTAATAATTTGTCTTGGCGAATCTTCATAAAATGCAAAACTGATTTTGAAATGGACGTATTGATTAGATTTAATTTATTTTGTGTTTGAATCCAAATTCCATAGAAATCCCCCAGTGTTAAATCTTTTTTTTGTAACAATTTAGTACACAAAAATGCTGGTTGAAGGGATTTTACCTAAGCAAACAACAGTATTAGAAAAAACCATATTAAAATTAGATACCGACAATCGACATGTATAAGTGAGTTAGTAGTATGAATTCATAATTTTTGCTTTGATTACCAAATTATCAATACGATCCCAATCTCGTGTATTTAAAAATAAATCTGTATTAATTAGTTGGTGGTCCGTACAAAAAGGCTTAAGCTCAATTAAACGTAATAACATAAGATATGTAGAATTCCACCTTGTAACTATGTCAAGAATACATAAATTCATATTTTCTTTTTTTAAAAGGGCTGCATATGATTGAGTTCTTAGTACTTTTACAACCTATACAAATAATTTAGTTTAAATTAAAATAGGCATATTGTAAAATTTAAATTATTAACATTTGACTAACTACTTATGCAAAATTGCAAAGTATATAAAAGTATCAATTATGAAATAAAAAAGTTTTATCATATTTACTTTACGTGTTTTAGTTAATAGTTTTTGAATTGAGGGTTCTTTCAGTCCACTTTCAACACACAGTTGAAATGTGTGCACAGAACATCTTATACATTGAGTGATACAATTTACTTCAATATTATTGTTTAGTGCTGTAGCAACCTCATCTTGTAACACATCAACATTGAATGTGATATCTGTTTCTGATACAATTTCATTAATAGCGTTTTCACTCAGATCAGAGTCATCTAAAATGTAATACATGGTAAATAAGTCATAAATTATTAATGGGGAAAAAAGTAGGTAGTTTTCTTTAAAATTATTTCATTTGTATTTAAATTGAAATATTTTATGTACTATGTATATTTTATTTTTATGTGATGATATTAAATAGTACTGTTGTCAATTTTTATTTAATTACCAAGGAAAATATCAACTTCAATGATTCAAAACCATAATATATAAAATAATTAGTACATTTTTTTTAAATAGGCATCTACTCTTACAAATAATTTCTAACAAATATTAATTATTTAACCAACAGTTTTATAATTATTTCAAGTACATACCATTTAAAATATTAGTTACTTCCTCTTCAGATTCATCTTCAGATTCATCGTCAAACTCTTGGTCTTCTGTATTTTCGTTAAATATCTTTACCATTTTTACAATGTTGGCACCATTATCACATGTTATAGAGTACACTTGGCGCTTATTAATGTCATATTTCTTTAAGATATTTAATAGCTGGCAAACACACAAAAAGAAAAAGAAATACACAATTCATTAGTTTAAAATAAATATTTTAGGAAGTAATAATTTGACTTGAAATTAATTTACATAAATTCAAATTAATTATACATACTATTTCCTTTAAGTAGTCAGAAGAATGTCGACTCAAAAGTTCCGGCATCCCTAGGGTTTTGATGTGTAATTTGCCATCCTTAATGTACTGAACATTAACACCAAGGATGGATCGATTTAGTCTTGTAACACAATCTACTTTTAAGGAAATTAGCTTTCCAATAACATCATATTTAATGTTTTTTACAATATTCTCTGCTTGTGTATCAACATATTGCTTAATATTTTGAGAATTAATTCTGAAACCTAAAATATGTATAGGTAAGAGCTATAACTTCATTAAAACTTAGACAAGTATAAAATTGCTTTTTATTTTTATGTTTTCTAAATAGGTTAATAGGTACAACAATGACTTATGTCTGGTGAATCATTTTTTTTCATCAATCATGATAACAAATTAAAATACAAATAAATTATTTTACCAAGTACCTACCAATACTAATATAACTACCTAAATGGCTAAATATAAAGTATACATTTTAATATTATATACATACCACCACCGATAGAGTTCATGATTGGATCCATTATCATTCTGAAGCCAGTATCGTTTAAAAGTGTAAAAGGCCTTCCATTTGTTGTAACTAGCTGAACACAAGCTTCAATGATATTCTTTTTATTTAATTTAACATTTGTTAGTGTTGTTTTAGTTACACAAATCATTTTGTCCAATGGTCCATATTTTTGCTTCTATTAACGCAACAATAATACTAATTAATTTTTTTAAATAGGCATATGTATAGGTAATACAAATCAATTTCAAGAAATTATGTAAAATATAAATTAGGTGCCTAGGTATCTAAATTATTCTTAATGATATAATATAATCTATAAAGACTATCCAATTTAATTTAAATTATAATATTACCTAATATTATACCTATAGGGAACATAATATGATATATTATATACCTACCTAAACATTTCATCGCCACATAAGTAAACTATGATGTAATAATTGACAATAATGACTAACCTTTACAATGCTCGATGAAGGTTCATATTCATTATGACAGGATGATGATACTTTTGACTTTTCTTTTAAAAGTTCTTTATATTCATTTTGGTGGAATGCCTTGACATGATTTTCCAAATTCCCTGCATGACATCCACTGCGTACAGGATGTGGACAATCCAAAATTGTGCAAGTGCTTGTATTAGTTGACACATTGTACACAAAATACATGCGTAGGACGGGATTTGTAATTTTCCTACCCATATTTAATGAATAATGATCAATAATTATTTCTTAAATCGTTTTCGTAGTACGTTACCTAAGAAAAGTAGATAATAATCATGATTTTATTTAAAAAACAATGAAAAGTAAAACTAAATAATGAAGTGTGTAATATAGGTACTTACCTACTATGAAATAATATATTCAATATTGATTATTGGCCAATTCTAAATGAAATATTGTTGGTTAAAATAAACTATTAACTATTAAGTAGGTATACACCATAGACGATTCGACGAAAGGTAGTATGTATATAATTTGACGACAAATCTACAACTAACTAAACAACAATAGCAACTTGAAATTATATCAAATTATTTATTATAGGTACTCCAAATAACACGCCCGCATTCAATATTTATAAATAAACCTGCGATAAAATAATTCGGAAAATATAAATTATTGTCAACACAGGTTAGCCAACTTTGAATTGTTCATAACTATAAGATTAAAAAAAAAAAAAATTATATTGGGCTCAATGTAAAAAAAAAATCACAAACGTTATTTAAAATAACGTTATTTGCAATTTTTTTACGTTACAAATACGTTTATTGTTTATTTTTAATCATGAATTATGATTAATGATATATTATGTTTAATGTTATTCGATTTTTTTCGTTTTTCGTTTATTGATTTCGTTTATGTTTTTTCATTTTTTTTCCGTTATAGCGTTATAAATTATAACGTTATAATAACGTTTTGAAGCCCTGTTTGTACTAATACTATGCATTTACTTGTATACTAAATTTTACTCTAGAAATAACGTTATTATTAGTTAATTTAAATATTTAATATGATTCATCAAAGGTTAAAGACTCTATGTAACGTAATAATATTCAGAAAAGAAACAAAATATATTTATGATTCGTGTATTTTCGTGGTCAATGATTTGGTCCTTGATAAAAAAAAATGTAGGTGTGGAGATCCTTCGCATATTCTGTTGGTAACCCGCAACTACCATGGTATACAATTACTGAAGATATTCCACATAATACCTATAGGTACCTACTGACGGGACTTAACGAGATAAAAAAAACGAATTTATTTTTATAATGGAACACCTATTATACTGACGCAAACCTCGATGATGGTAGTGAACAATGATAGCTTTTTTACTTCCAATATTTCAAATATTATGACGTTCGGCGCGTGGGTGCGAACGGTCAAAAACATATTGTACCTATATTGTGTACGAAGACACGTGGGTGGTGAAATCGGCTCGGCGTGGCGACCGGTGGACTTGTATGCAGGTATTGTGTCCGTTGGAATTTCAACGAAAATTATACTATCAAATGCTCGTATCATTTGCATACCAGGCGGCTGAATAAAAAAAAATACCACACTAGATGGGTATGTACCTACTTGAAAAGCGGCTATTTTAAATTTAAATAAAAATAAATAAATAACCAAGATGAAAGTTTTACGCTTGTCCAGTATATCTGCGAGTAATCATAAAAGTATCTATAAATATATAATAGAATTTTGTTAACATTGTACACAATATAGCTAGTCACTGTCCACTGATTATAAATTATTCGTATTATAAATACTCGCTATCGCACTATTCTGTTGAAAATGGTATTTATTCGGTCTGTTTACATAATAATGCAAATTACAAACACAATCGTATAGGTATGTCGTCAGATACTTTTACTTTTTAAAGTCGTCGCCATTAGATATTTACTATTCGTATATAAAATGAAAATTCTGTTAAAATAATGTAGATATTCTATATCATAAACCGTATTAGCGATTATATAGTACCTTTAGTACCACTAGACCGGATAGGCTAGCCGGAAAAATTAGGTCTGTTCACTTGGCCAGTGTAAAATGCAATTTAATTCTGCATGTTACATAAATAATGTTCATTACACGATTACACAGTTATTATATAAAATAAGCCATAAGGTATATCTTACGGCTTCCAATGTCATTATGTTTGGTTTGCAGGTATTGTACAGAAAATATTTTCCATTTTTCGGCATAGAATATAAATTATCTAGTAATCCTCAAATACTTAATTCCGTGGCGCCAATACATAATATTCCGGCACTACTTTCGTCCTGTCTACATAATATAAACACTGCAGTCAACTGTCGATTGAGGTGTGTGTATAGGTAACCATCGCCGATACAACACGCAGCTTAGCGGATTAACATTAAAATGATTTATATATTTTAATATGTTTAATATTTTTTTCAAGCGGTCCTTCTCGTGTCGGGCTGACGTGTAAATCAGTGGGCGGTTAACACTGTTTTAAGTTTTGAATTAGCTTCTGTCACAACATTGTATAAATAATATGGCGCCACTGCAGGTTATTAAATGTATATTAGTTTATTTATACGTATATTGGCATAGTCCGCACAAACAAACAGTTTGGCTATATATTATGTATGTTGTGTATTGATTAAAAGAGAACTGATATAATTTATACAAATCTTCTACCTCGCATATACCACGCTAAACAGAATATTATGACGAATTTGTTTTTCTAATATAAGTTATGAAAGAAACTTCACGATGTAAATATAATATAACATGGCTATATGGTTGACGTCATAAAATACTAATAGCATTCTGACAACTGATTATTTTAACTCGGAAACCAGTAGAGCACCCCACACATAAAATGAACTTCAATTGCGCAGTTCTGAAATAACCAACTGGCTGGTTTCACTATTTGGTTTCCTACATTAATATAATATTTAAATATTGCTGAACAATGAAAAGTGTCAAGAGACTGCATCGAACAAATACAATTTAAATGTTAAAAATTAGAGTAAAATCTATAAGTATTTTATCTATATGAAAACTGAAAACGATGCTTATAAATGTTGTTGATAAAAAAAAAATAATAAATACCTATTAAAGATATTAAATAACTATAATAGTCACAAGTCATATAACAATACTTTGATAAAAATTAAAAAGTATTGCAAAAGTGACCAAAACATTCAATCGGTATCAATATTTTGTTTAATCCTAAAAAAAATATAAACGTGCTTCTAAATATGATTCAGATTTTACAGTCGAATTTAAATCTAAGTCGTACTACGTGACATTGGTAGTAAATAGAATGAATAGGAGTACTATTACATGTTAGGTACATTGGGAGTGGAGACTCGCGTTTCGCGTGATCCTACAAACCCGGTTTTCTCTTATTGATTTTAAACGTTCGTGGCGAACCACATTAGAACGAGCAATACGGCTACTGCGGTTTACGATCAATTGGAGTACATAAAAATGTGTTATTTTTTATTGATTTAAAATGTGTTCCTATGTTTTATTGATGACTTGGATAATAAACTGAAAACGTGGGTGAACCAATGGCCTAAACCAGTTAAACCACGAAAAAAACAACAAAAATTAAAGTTTTACGGGACTTGTGAACGCGATTTAACTGGAGGTTCTATTATATTATTTGTGCATTTTTTCAACAATTCAATTTAAAAAGAAAAAACCTTTCAGAAATGTCCGCTTCACGTCTACATAACACTCTTTATAATATGTCTGACGTTTATAAAACACAAATGGTTGAAATGATACCAATTACAATACTGCGATAATAATAATGGGCCCCAAAGTGACAAGAACCTCGAGCTGTATATAGTAGAAGATACCACCGTATAGTGTTCGTTTTTTAGAAATTATATTTTTTTTCACGCGTTTATTATATTATATTATACTAACGACGAAATGAGAATACGACACGCAATTCCTATATCAGAAAAATAGAAAGAAAGTTACTAACCTATACTATCGATCGCGAAAAACGTGCACGTGGAGTACGTGACGAAAATATTGTAAACGTTTTTTTTTTTTTTTGTTAATTTTATAAACTTCCTGTTCAGGTTATTATAATATTATTATAAAGGTATGTTACCGTCATAATGTCTGGGAAAGTGCAAGTACAGAACGTTTTTTATACCTAGGACTTGTGTTTATACGTATACTTATTAAGTAGTTCTCTAAGTGTGATATTTACTAACCAAAATCCAAGTTATATATAAAAAAAACATCTACAATATTATATTATTTACCTCGAGAGCAGTAAAACTTTGTACTTATTTTAGTTTTTGTTTATGAGCGATACAATTGTTGTTTTGAGGTAAATCAAATTTAAAATTTAACACAACATCCCATTTGAGTTTTTCTTACAATAATAAATTATAAAAAGAAAATAATTGAGAGCAATTCCAGAAATATTTTATATGACAAAATAAGTGTTCATGTTACCTCCATTTTAAAAAATATAGCGCCGTACGAGGCTTGCGTGACGACCGCGATGACGAGTGACGACGGATAATAAAGGGAGGTTAACTCAACCTAACCTGGCGTTTATTATTTAAAAGCACTTTGTATGAATTGTGTAAATGTAATTGGTTTCTTCGACACTTATTTATAATATTTTTTATTTACGGTATATGTACAATATATACATACCTAAATAATATTATGTAGGTTTTATATTATTTTATTAACATATTTAGAAAATCCAATCACGTGACATAATATAAAATATTAATTGTAATGTCTGGTTGCATAAACAATCACTAAATGTTGAATGAATCAATAGAGTTAAATAATGGTCCTTTAAACATGATTTAGTGGCCCGTGATTGGATCGTTAAATTTTAGTGAACTATTAAATTAATCAAATTTGTATGCAACCCTGCATAGGTTTTATTTAGGAATTTTTGTCACTTAGTATAATTTATATATATAATAAATAATCATCTATAGATCCGTTCTAAATAGATCACGTATACTAGATCTGCAGCGTAAGTACATTATTATTTTAGCTGACAACGGTATAATTAGGTGGGGTGCGGGTTTAGCGGTTTGTCTCGAATTCTAGACGTTTGTTTATCTTTATATACTGATCGAGATAACATGCGATTGGATTTATATTATAATTACAATTAAATAATTCAGCGTTTGTGTTTCAGGCAACTTAAACAAGGCTCAACACAAAAAAATTATATTTTTACTTTAATAATTATTTAACTAAACAAAAAAATAACCAACTAAAATAAAATTTAAATAATATTATAAAATATCTATAACAATATAAGAAAAACTATAATTTGTCCAGCAGTACAAATAGCTGCATGGTTGCAGTTTATGAATATGTTTTTTTTTTAACTGTTCCAAATGCATATTGCCCAACATTATGAATTATGATATAGACACCTATATAACTTCTGGAAAATAGTTATCGAAAAAACAAAAACACGCGAATGCATACCTATTATCATGTGCACGACCTGCACATCACTGTGTGTGTACATATTATTTTAATATAATAATATAATATTTTGTAATATAACTTATATTATAACACTAAATCGATTTTCGGACTTACCAGTACGGGTAAATGGTCGACTAAATAGCACATGAGCAGTATGGCTACCACGTAGCCGATGCGGACGTCCTGGACCAGTGACACGCGTTTGGCCAGGCACGGGGCACGGCTGTTGGTGGACGTGACGGACACGGACGCCGCGGTAGACGGCAATTGATACCGGGAACCCAGACCACCACCGCCGCCTCCATACCGGTACGGTCTGATGGTGGATGCGGCGTAGCTGTCCCGGTCGCTGCTAGTCAGCAACGTGCCAGAGTCGATAAGCCGCTTGGTTTCGTCCATCCTGCGGAGCGTGTCGTCCTCGGCAACGGCGCCGTTCTGGTGGTGCATTAACGCCCTGGGCGCTCCGTTGAGGAACGTGACCGGCGGGGCGTTACCAGCCGACGGCAAGCGGAGCAGGTCGTTGACCAGTACGCAGTCGGTTCGGTGGTAGCCACCGTTGCCGGTGGCCGATGTGGTGCACGTCACCGTCGTACGGTCGCTGCAGTCGCTGACGCTATGCCGTATACCACCCCGGCTGCAGCTGGACACGGTGGATATCTCGGACATGCACGATGACAGGTCGGACGACGAGTTGACCAGCAGCGGGTTGGGACCCTTCCGGTGGCCAGCGCAACCAAACGCGGCGGACGCAGCGGCCACAGCGGCCAAGGACGCGTGTAACACCAGCGAGAACACCGCGTACCGGCGGTCGGACGGCGGCGAGCACGGGTCCGTCTGGGCGATCAATGCGGCGGCGCCCACGCACGCGCTCACCACCGACAGGCTGGCCAGGTGGTAGAGCAATAGCGGCCGGCCGCCAGCGGCCACCGTCCGCTTTTTACGCCTCAGCCCGGCCATCAGGGCTAGCGAAGCTAGCGTTCCGGCCTGCATCGTGTGCGCGGCCGTCCACAGCCACTGCACAGCGCTGCACAGCGCCGGCTCGTCCGGCCGGAACAGCGACAGCGCCGAGCCTGCGGTCCCTGCCGCCTGTTTGGCGATAGCCTCAGCCAGCAAAGCTATGAGAAGCGGGTCTGACGGCCGCCATTGGCCCCGGCCGAACCACAGCACCAGTATCGCCCAACACAGCCATACCACGGACAGGGGACCGCCGATTCCCGTCGTCAACCACACCAAAGCCTCTGAATGCATCATTCATTTTTCTGAAAATTACAAATAATATCTCATTATTATAAAATGTAATCATATTATTATCATGTTCACAGTTGCAGTTTCGTTCATAATTTCACTCTTCAATAGACTTAGATTTGTTATCAAAATGTATTATGCAAATGACGCGACAGACCACTATAGATATAAATAATATCATCCAATTATTTAAAAAATTGACATATATTTAACGGTCTGTTCTGTGAGGTTGGTCAAATTTTATTTCGACTATAGGTAGTGCGAGTAAATGATTTCTCTTTACTCATATTCACGTCTATATAACAATATATATACGCATGGTATTTTATTATTTTTATCTTTAGAACCGATAGGTATTTGATTAGTTTAACAGTAGGTAACATAATAAACATTTATTTTTATTATGTTTTTAATACACTTATAATGATTTAGAATTCTTAACACAGTATTAAATTTAATTTTTGTTCTATAAAAATTCAAATTTATAACTACTAATTTGCAGACAGATTAATGCTTCAGTGAGTATAAAAACTAACAATGTACACCATTCAACATTTAATAAGTAATTTTCAGTGAGAAGTAGGTATGTTATAACAATAACTTAATTAAAATTGTATAATAAAATTAAAGTACGCCATAGTAATATATACCTATGTGTATGTTCACTGCCCGTTTTTATTTTCATTTAAACCGCTATAGTAAAATTACACTATGTCCCCGAGAAAAGTCATGATTTTACCGAATAAACATTAGGTACAGGGAGATTTCAGAATCTTTGACCGTCAATTTATCAGTCACACAAAAGTATTTACTGCAAACACATTATTCTACGCCAGGTTAGCTACACTTTAATGTAATATTTTTTTACAATTTGATAGCAAATAAATTAATAAATAATAATTATAATTTTAAAAAAACCCAACTGAAGTAGATTATGGTTCACAAGAAATTGAAAAAATAAAACATAACTTGCGGATAAACAACAGTTAAATTACTAATTAAATAAATATTTTGATTTGCAACTTAAAAGCGTAATTACATATGTCTTAATTCCATAAGAGATTTATAATTTGGTACCAAATTGTTAAAATAAAACAAAAACAAAACAACATTTTATTGTAGTCATCGTGTATGATATTGTGTATGGGGTAATATTTTTGTTTGACCAATTGACGGTCGAAGAATGTGTATACCATAAAATAAAGATGTTTAGTGGGACATTCGGATATTCTCTTCTGAACGTGTTGTGATTACTGCTGTGAAAAATGAAAATGGGCTGTGAGCCTCTGAACATACAAAATATATTTACACTCATCATACTAGCTGGCACTGTATAATCGAAAGAAATTGCGTTGCTTGTATTACATAGCAGTTTATTTTCTGTTTTAAATTTATTGCCCCGCAACGGTCAAAATTCGAAATGTATTCATAAAACGAAAGTACCTTTGATTTATGTGAACACGTTTTAGAATTTGTAGAATGACTATGTTGTTTTTAACCAAATTGACATTTTACGAAAACACTACAAAAGACAGTTTGAAATATGGTTGCGCAATGCAATATTTTTTTCGTATGGATTTCATGCTAAAAAAAATTGTATATTAGCTACAGTAAAAACTAATAATACTAAACAACAACAATTACTGTCTTAACCCTTAAGTTTAAATAATTATAAATCAACAATAAATACATAAATACACATAGCTATAGCAATATATTAATTTGGCTTTACGATCATAATTTCACACATTAAATAAACTCAAATTAATCTTTCCAATAAATATAATTTGTACGATATATTTTAGCCTTCTATCAGACGGTATTCCAATATGGTTGTCCAGTAGGTATACAGCGTTTTATACTAAATTTTTTTAAAACCGTTAGGTACAACATTAACAAAATTAAATGTTCAGAATTTGGTTAACTAAACTAAGTATGGAAGTTTCTTCATGCGATAATTTATTATAATGATTTTGTATTACTAATAAACCCGTTCTGCCAACAATTTTCCATAAAATGTGTATAAATTATGAAAACGGCTGGTACCTACAGATGTAACTATGTAAGTAGGTATACTAAATATAATAATCAAGAAAAAAGAAAAGAAAAATATGATGGTTATATAGTTTAACAACTTCACTTAGTCTTAATTATTTTTTTTTCGTGTTAAATTAATATTTTCCATTTTTTTCTGTATCTTTTATTTCATCTAGATAAGACGTTTTAGTAATCATATTATCATAAATTTAATAATGTATTAACTAATCTTACAATTATATAAACGCTGTAACTCACAATTTCTCTCACAAGCTAGCTGAAAGGACAATAGATCAAGCGAATATATAAAATATTAATATTATATAAAACCGATTATAATTAAATAACGTATGTATAATAATGTACGTTCAAACATTTTCGATAAATAAAATCGAATTCAAATGTAGAGCGTGGACGCGTGACCGGGTGGGCATGTCAGACACTCAGACCTCGGACATAGTACCTACGATATAACTGAATAATGAATGACACGACGACGACGGCTGTGTACGACTTGCGATATCGTTCAGCAAAATTTTGCATACTATTGAATAACTCGTGTTGTGACTGCAGCAGGTGTTTGATATGCAAACGTCACGGCAGCGGTTTTGCAAATGATGTTTACCACGAAAACGAACTATTTACTACTCGAGTGATTGTGTTTGTAAGACGTGTATGATAATACTGTCGAGTTCGCGTGAACGGTTTTGCGTATAGGTATAAAATACTATGCGGCGACATCGTCGATCGACAAATATCCGTCGTCAGTGGCATATTTCCCATGGTAATATTACGCCTCTGATTACGGTATGGCATCCGAAATGAGGAGGACCTATATGTGAGTGCAGATCTTTTCTTTTTCATTTCTGCTAAATATTATATTATTTTACTATGTACGATGCAATGCTAGCTATATTTTATAGACATAATATCATGATTTATTATAAAAAGCATATAACATTCAAACCAACTGCCTATCATAATTATACCCACTCCATCTTACTCGTAAATTAAAGTCTAGTATTTAAAAACAAAACATTAAAAGCGTTAAAAACTCTATAATATTTAGTACAATATAGCCTATAAATGCACAAAGTATCAAACCACAACAATGCCTATACGGCTATATACATAATAGATACCATTTTTATGACATTTTTGCGACCACACTGTATAAAATCGTAGTAGTGAAATGTCATTTTCCGTCCTAAAAAGATTTAAAAGTAGGCTAATATCAACTTAATTCTTGAACACCAAAAATACATAATAATCTATCTTTGTTCTTGACTGAAAATTATTTACCAATTCACCACAAAATAGGTATTATATATTAGGAATATATATATACTATACTTACTTTACTATACTAGGTAACGAATGACGAAAAACAATATTAATTATCTAATAGCTATTATTATTTACTTATTTAGAAGGATGACGTACACAAATGCCTTATAAATGTTAAATTTAATATTTTGTTAACTATATTAAAATATAGTCAATAAAAATTTGATTCAAATAATTATTATTGTATGTACGAATATATGATATTTTAGTATTAAACGCATACGAATTAAGTACAGGAAGCAATTTTAATAATTATAATGTTATAACAATATTTTGTTGAACAAATTGTAGGTGTTTATAAGGATAGGTAGACCTCAAAATTCCTAAACAGATACAATATCGTGCGTCGGGTTAGGCTCACTATGATTATAAATTTATAATATAATAAACATTATAAGAAGGCAATATATTCATATACCAATTTATGACTTGTGTATACGTGGGGACTTATGGCAGCAGCAATATGGGTGTTGACGACAAAATATTATAAAACACACCTCGAACGATTACCATTCGTTTTTGTTTTACAAACTCTGCCAAAAGAACTTTAACACGATCAATTAAATGAAACCCACTGACGTCGTGGTCAGGTTAATTCACTGTATTGTACATGATGATTCGCATAATAATATAAGACGGTCGTTCTCAGTAAATTCTTATTTTTTCGAACTATTTTTAATTTAATTTTAAGAAGAAATCTGTGACATTAATTTTAACACTACATTTATGTTTAATTGTCGAAAAAAGCTTCAAATGTTTTACTTTTACCACTGTACATTGTATTCATTTTATTTTTAATGTTAACCTCTATTTTTAAATTGTTATTTTGAACCAAAAATGTTTCTGTAAATTTTAGTATGAGTAATATTATTAGGTAAACCTAGTTTTACCTAGTTTATTATTTATTTGAATTTAACGTCTACCGGAGAGGAGTAGTGTGTACATAGTTAATTTTCGAGAAGTTTAAAATTACTTTCCCTATTTTTGAAAAAATTGCACTTCAAAACTATTTCTTAGCTTAAACTCTTAAAGTATTTGATATACTATTTTATTTTTATACATACACATTTTAAAATATTTTGCTTGAGTATAATATTATGAACTAAAAATAAAAGTTGGCTACCTATTAAAAAAATTATAAAATTTAAAAAAAATAGGTACCTAATATAAAACTCTATTTATGCGTCAGCAAAATTATTATAGTATGCGGGTATATTACATAGAAACACGTCTTTAAAACACAAACATTTGCTGAATATAAATAATAAACATATTTTATTATTATATTTTTATGAAAACCGTTATCTCTATGAATTTCTCTTCGAGACGAGACGTACACTATCACGTACGTGTATTTTCGCGCGTATTATGAAAAAGAAAAAAAATCCTTAGGGTCGACGACGTAATTTTCTCTCTCTTTCTCTCTATTCGCTTTTCACCACGGTTCTCCACGCAAATAATATAATATTCTCGTACGACGGGTGGTATAATCATATATATTAGTCGGTACCCGGTAAGTGTTTGCTCTCGGTATAGAAATGTGCGTATATACCTACATTTGTTACACACGTCGCTGTGTGTATATTATAATGCCACGTTAAACCATGAGCACGATGGTTTATTTTTTTTTCCAATGCGGATTACGCATAAAGCACGCGTTTAAAGAAACTCATTAGAAAACGCATATACGACGCGAGTTTTGCGCAGACATAACAACCGTAACTGTAAGCATTTTTGCGTAACCATCAGTCGAGTCATACGCGCGTCGTATGTATACAATGTAATATAATATGCACATTGTTATTAATATTGTTATTATTATAATATGTACCTATACAACAGCTATATGGCTGTACGTTATAATATAGTCACGACGACGATGATGTATATTTCAGGGTGGGTGTCACCGTATCACATATTGTATAAATTACAGACGTACATAATAAATAAAGTGGCGTCATTTGTTTATATTTTTTTAATCGGAAGCGTTATACGTGTATGAATGTATAGTTTCCTGCGGATAGTTTTCGATGAACGTATAGGTGATAGGTCGTTTTGGTGATCAATGATTAAGTTTATTATATTATTATTATAATTAATTATTTAGGTATTTTGCACATTCCGTCAAAAAATTAGAACTGGAACTGCTCATAAAGCAGTAAGCACCGTCCTCAAACAAAATACGATTTAAAATAAATCTGCGGATCGATTCGGTGACTAAAGAATTATTGTATATACGTAGGTACCGGAGTTTTGCGAAAGCTCTCGACGTTTCTCAGTGACCTTGTCGACGGTCCTGGTATAGTAATACACTAAAATAGTACATATAATATATAATGCACTGGCACACGCTTTTGTCCAACAGCATAATGAAGAAAACAATGTATATAAGGTACGTGTGGCGTTTCACCGCGTTTTCTAAATCGCACGCCGACCGTATATATTGTACCTATATATACCAACGTTCGGGAAAATCGACAAGAACAATACGTCTACCAATAGGTACACGTACACACACAAACAAACCCATGTTCCGAGGAGTCAAGAAGAGAAAAGGAAAACTTTGACTCATTAATACAATATTAAACAGTACATAATAATATTATACCTGCGTGTACAGTGTAATATACATAAATGCACAGTCGGCGTGGGAACGCCGACAGACGTTTAATAATTGGTCCTGGTCGAAAAACAAAAGGTCAATTTCTACATCTACACCATAGGTACATACATATTAAATATGTATTATAAAGAAGTGTATACGCCGCTGTATTATTCTTTTCTATTAAAATATCGCTAATGCCTGCGGCAAGGACATAAATATATTATATTAACGATTCGTAATTATTATTGTTATCGGAATGATGCGATCCCATTATTATTATTATTATTATAATGTTACGTGTGGCCGTGTAGGTATACGAGATTTGGTCTGGACCGCTCACATAACAACAATAATAATAATATTTATACACAACAATGGTCCGACACGCGTCTCAATGTCTCATATACGTATGATGCATAATATAAAATATATATCACGTGTGATGTGTATATGCGTCACGTTCATATAGCTGTCGTTGGCCTGCGGTCCACGACGTGCGTATACAATATTATTATATTTATATTGTATAGGCATGCGAGGAGATTTTCACGGGCGTACCTACCTAAAGTTGTGCAATTTATCGGTTTATATTTAGTCGTTTATGATACAGGTATGCAACAGCTGCGGCAGTAGAGCGTTTTTATTAGTATTCTACACCTATCATTACATATTATTTAGTTACAATAAAGGGGAGGCCAAACGGGACAATCGCCACTGGCGTACATTTTCTTAAGGTCGGAATTTGTTTTCTCCACTATTAAATTTATCATAAACAATTATATAATATTGTTATTATCCGCATAATAATATTAATATTACGATATAGGTACCATACATACCATACAGGGGCTATTTACATGCCTACATGGTTTTATTTCATTTGTTCACTATAAAACATTGATCGAACAACGCTCTCCGGAAAAGAAAGGAAAAGAAAATCGTTAAAAGTATCGTCAAAGAAAAATTCACATACCATACTCGATAGAGTGCCTACATAATAGTATAATACACCTAGTGGATGGTTGATATATTAAAACCCAGGAAGTATAATATAATACAACAATATTACACTTTTACCTAAGTGCTAAGTATGATATTATATAGATTTAATTATTTATTGACTTAGCACGTCGTGGTATTTAAAGGTCATCGCGGCGACGGTAGCTGCGGCTTGTTAAATTTATATATTATATATCATATTATTATACTATTATTATTACAGGTAACACTAATTATTATATTACCTATTATACATATACTCCGTTCTCACAATTTCTCTAATGGACTTTCAAATATAAAATTGTTTATATACGACAGCGGATGCGATATAGGAAGCCGTATACTCGGTATGTACGCATATTATTGGTATGATAGCACATACTTCTATCAACACACCCGTACGCACATTTTATTATACTTGAAACATGTATGCATAGAAAGCAAACGACATCGTAATCGGCTTGAATAACACATACCTACCGATCTGAGGACTTTTTATTATTATATTATTATGTTATGTTATATTAACATTTTTTTTTACTCTCTATAATACCTATCTAATAATAATTATTACTATTGCCGTTTCCGGACAAATCGAGTTGTTTTTCAATTGAGCGATTTCGTAACGTTGCCGGTTCTCCGGTTCAGACGACGGCGGTGGATGTGTTTTTACCACACCGGTTTTTGGTTTTTGCCAAACGTGAAACCATCGGTGAAAAGGTCAAGTGGTATAATAATACGAGCGTCTATCAGTCGTGAATAATATTATAGTATACGATGCACCACGAAACGTGTCCTTTCGAATTATTATAAGCCCGCGCACACACACGCACACTCGAGATGAGCAAAAAAGTTGTTTTTATTTTTCCTATAACCTCTTCTTCGCTTGGTTCGAAAGTATTAGTCGTAAGACTCGTTGGATTTTCTTATTTATAAACGTGTGGCCCGGAGTGATTCAATCCGTCCTAGTAGGTATAGGTATACGGCTGATGAACCGTCAGGGTAGACCAGCGAGTATGAAATTATTGCAATTTAAATACGTTTACGAAACGCCAACATAACATATTAATAAGAGTACTCACATAGTTACATCTATATATTATTATAGCCGATCGTAATTAGCCAGTACTGTTGCGAGTTGAAAGTTTGGATAGGAAGACAACACGCGAGATCTATAATAGAGATTTCTGATTAGTGATTAGGTGTAGGTACTGATTCAACACTATACGGAACTGTTGTACAACGACTTGTTGTAGAATACTTAAGCATGATACATCTTTATCACATCATTTCAGAATTCAGAGCAGTTATAGTAAATATATTTTATGTACATACATATATAATATTATACATATTATATTATATAAGATACTAGATTATATAGATTCATACTTTCGTAGTATCTAAATTATCTGATTATCTGAATACAAGATAAGAGATTTTAAATATGAATTTCGATATTTATAATGAATAATAATGATTGATGAAATGTTTTCAATATGATAATATGATATATTGATATTATAATATATTAACATGTATATACGCGATGATGTACCTACCTACCTACCTACCTTATTAATACAATATAATAGAAAATGTTTGTATAATAAAAATTCATTAATTTTTGGAAATACAGATAACAAGTCTAATTATTTTACTATGTCAGTATGACTATAATATTATACACGCTTATTCGAAATATTTAAAATTTAAATTATACTAGGTATCTAAATTCTAAAGAATAGTAAGGGTGTTAAGATACTTAAAAAAATAGATTCTATAAGTAGTCGATTTTATTTACTAAATAATATTACGTAGATACTTACAAGTTACTATTTATAAATAAATTAGATTTGTTATGAAATATTTTTTGAACTAGGTATTGAAAATGTAATTAAAATATAATATAAGATCGATGGCTTATTTATTTGTATTTCATAATTTAAAATTTAAGTTAAAATCATCAATTAAAAAAACTTTTTTATTAGTATATAATAAATATACATTTTACACGTTTAAGGTGTGTAAAAGTTTAAAAATATTTTAAACTTCAAACACACCTAACCTTGAACATGTGCGAGTATAATTTTAAAAAATATTAGACATACATGGTAACTGATGATAATCACACAATTAAATCACTATAAGTCTATAAGATATTTTAATTTTTAACCCTGCAGTGATTGTTATAGGTACATGTTGAGATATAAATGAACAAGAATAAACGTAAATAGCTATTAATATTATAGGGTATTTATACGGTAATATTTCATATTATTCACAATGCCATTTCAATTAATAAAAATAATTATTTTTGATTTTAGTATCAGCAAATTTGTTAATATCTATTTAGTAGTATTTACTATAGATATCGTGATGTTAATCTTAAATTACTTATTATGAACGTGTTAATACACAGGCTTATATTGTAATTAATTTCCATTGCCTAATTGATTATTGACTTAAAGACTTTAAGTTATTTTGAAATTTTAAAAGCATAAAATAAAAAATACGAGTGTTCGAGATTCCATTATACTTGACACTTTCCGACTTTACGTCACCGAATAATACTTTGATACACCAACAAAAATCTGAATGCTTCCGGATCGATTTTTACGTCTTATATATCGTATAGTATTATGCGTGTATACACAAAAAAAAATATAAAATATGACGTTGTCAACTGTTATAATTTATAATATGTTCATAGAGTAACAAAAACGTCAATGATTCCGTTTATCGACTGCAGCATATTATTATGCCAACAATTTAGATTCCATTATAAAATTATGCATAATATACATTAATACATGGATATTATGCGGTATAACGCATATGCATCTTAACCTCCTAAAATACTTGCACACGCAGTCGTGTGTGTTTCGGTCAAGGTCGGTTGAGATTGAAAAAAAAACGAACGATGTGCAAGCGCGATGTAATACATCTTCGTGTATAATAATAATATGTGTATGTGTGCGTACATTTTTTTTTCACTAGAAAGCGACGCACGACGCCCGCCCGTCGCGTAAATCGGTCGATCGTCTTGTTCGCATCGATGCATTTACAGTTTAAGTATACTATACCCATACATAACCTATAGACCTTTACTTATATATCTTATAACATATTTTATTATCGTATATGCGTATATACGGACACGGCACGACGAGTATTTTACGCAGTACCAGCTACATAAGTAAAAAATAATAATATGACATTGCATTTAAAACCGTGAAAAACTGCACCATGGCGGAGGCGGCTGAGCATATTGTTATTATGCTATATATCATATTAGTAAGTTTAGTTACCTGTGTAATACGTTCGCTATGTTTATAACAAAATATATATAGTATAGTGCAGCACACCACCGCCGTCACACCGAAATAAACAACTCACTTTCATCTCTCCCGTCGTCGTCGTCTTCGAGTCTCACGCTTTGTTCTAAGCCTTAGGTATGTATAATATTATTTACCCACCGTATTATGTTATTATTATTATTATTATACGCTCTTCTGCAGTGTACGCGTATGTATAAACAATTGTGTATATACCTAAATGTTCATGTATATACCAGAATTTGTATTGTTGTGCGTACGACGTCTATATAATAATATGTACCTATATATTGTAATAATAATAATAATATTATGCTTGTACGAGAATATTATATTATTAGTATACGCACTCGTCGTGGCCTTGATCGTTTGACTTCGCGCGCCACTTTCTCCGCGCGTGCCCAATGTGGGACACACGACAATCGATCGCGAAATCGTTTATCACGATCGTGCGCGATGTGTATTGCCTATAATAATATGTGTTATACATTTATACTTCATATATTTCTAAACCATAATACAACATAAAATATATTATTATTATTGTTTACTCGGCAGGGTTGGCCCGACGGTGGACGGACAAGACGACGGCGGCGGCGGTCGCGGCGTTACGCCCCGAAATGTGTCGCCAGATATAAAATTTAATACTATTATACTGTATATACATATAATATATTATATATATATATATATATATATCGTCTTTGCGGACGAGAACGAATCTATTCGATCTATATAATATTATGTATGTACATATCTACCTACATATAACGAGACGAATTATAGTTCAATAACAAATTGCAGCTGCAGTGATTGTATAATGTATATATATCATCATGCGCCCACAACGATCATATACGACAACATTACTATTCTATATAATAAGAATAGGTAACAATAAAATATTATATTCAATACTCGAAAATTATAAAACGACAACCGCGGGGAGTCTTGAAAAAAGTAATAACACCGATCCTATCGTGTTTGGAGACTTGAGTGTAAATCGTCTATCGTCGTCGATGTGCATGAGTGTGTGTGTGATTGAAACGAACAATGAGCCATGAAAGACACGTCGTGCTTATAAGTATACATCTACCAGACATTTATGCTGCGGCGGAGGACCAAAATATCGCACTGTAACTATATATAAATATATATTATTATACGTACATGCACATAATTGGAGCGCTTTCGTCGAAAGGTACTATGGTGGTCGAAAGAATGTGCCGATGGAACGAACGACTATGCTACAAGCAGGTGAAAGCGTGTATGGCGCGCACTCGAATCTTGAGCCTCGTCGGCTGTAAGTATAATATTATGTCCAAAACGGTTTTTCAGTAAAACTCAATCAAAGCGAATCAGTTCATCGGCTAAACGTCGCTAAAGCTAAAGCTAAAGCTCACATGCATTGTGCTCATTATATTATAATATACTACGAGTAAAATGATAATATATATTAGACACAATATACCTATTACCTACTCATTGTACGCGAAAACCGTATTCAAAACGGTGTTGATTGAAAACTAAACAAAAAACCATGATTTACGAAGACCGAGAAGGTTTTAGATTACACACACCCGCACATCTTTATATTATTACTAGGGCTCGGAACTTAATGCGCTTAAAAAGTACTAAATATGCATGCACTTATGCGCTTAAAAAAGTACAAATATGCTCTAAAAATATGCACTTATATTTAATTATTTTACACAACATTTTCATTTGTACAAATATTTTTTTTAAATTTGTAAATAAAAAAAAAGCAAAGTAATATAAGTTTTTATTATTTATATTTTTTAATCATAATTTAAACAAAAAATTAATAAAAAAATCGCTTTAAAAATTAAAAATGTTCCTTGAATAAAAAAATGCACTTCTGTCGAGTTATATTTATATACCTGAAATACCTAAAATCTATAAATGCCATTAACAATAGTCAATAATCATTGAGTTATTTTCCTAAAAAAGTATTTATAGAAAATCGTCGTATTTCGATAGCAGCTGTTTCTATTTTAGATTTGTATAATATTCTATTTTAGATAAAGCTAGCTGTAGTTGTAATTTACATATATATTTATATATATTAATATTATATCATATTAACCAATAGAGGAAAAACATAGTTTTTAATGTCAAATGGAAATTTGAATAATACGATTCAAGAATATCTAGTAAGGTCTCTGAATATGAATGTATTTATTTTTTTATTTACAAATTTTCATATTGAATATCCATAAATTATAAAATATGCTTTAAAAAATTGTAAAATTAAGAAATATGCTCTAAAATCTAAAAATCACTAAATATGCAAAAATATGCACTATAAACTTTTGATATGTTTTTCGTAGTGTCTTGAAATGAATTTCTAGCTTACTTAGCAATAAATCTAATGGTTCAAAAAAATCATGCAAATGCAACAACTTCCGAGCCCTAATTATTACCAATGTATAGGTCCGTCTCGATTAAACGTCATTATACCGATTATAATCATAGTGAACGCATGCACACGTAGGTATATGTGCGTATATACGACTGTAATATGTACGGTTATTAATCGACCGTTCGCACGTATCGGAAAGTCATACGCCAAAAATTAAATAGAAATTAAACGTATACAAATTGAAACTCTCTCTCCCTCTTTCACTCGGGGAAAAAAAGTCACGCGATTACCTGCTATAATTACTGTAAGATAAGCTCCAACAACATATAATATTATTATGTATTTATGTACTCGCACGGTTTTTGTTGCAGAGATGAGAAATTCAAATACATATATTATAATAGGTAGTAATATTTATTATTATGCACTTTATTATTTACAGTAAGTAAAGTAGTGAAATTTGGTTTCGAGCCATTTCGTCCGCGTTGCTCCGTGTAAACGCGAAACGTAGGTAAATACACCACACACCTACGGATTACACGTATCATAATTATTATTATTACTAAGCGGTAATTATTAATTAGTTGTTATTATTATTATTATTGTTATTATCATATTTGACTATATTACACGCTTATGAAACTGTCTGCGTACAAGTCTGTATAATATTATACCATCATGTACAACGTCATATAGGTAGATATGATATCAAATACAAAACAGAATACCTATATAAGTAGGTACCTATCATCGACCGTATTATATATGATATTGTCCTCATATTATATATTAATTATATACAAAAAGATTTAGTCCAATAGAAATGGCTTTATGGCTGTGACTCGTATTTAGAGCAATTATTGACTTACAATCAATTATTATCACTATACAATATTATTCGTTTATTCTTATGTCCACGATTATACAGTCTATACAACACCATAGTGTTCGTAGGTAATACGCAAACCCGAGGAATCGTTATCAACGGTGAGACAATGCAATTGTATCGTAATATTAATATAATTATTTACCACGCGAATTGTGAATAACATACATTATATACGTTATATTATTATATTGAGTGTGTGATTGTGCGTCATGTTGAATGATGATTGACTGCTGTAATAAGAGACATTTAAACCATTTTTGGTTTCCGCCTGTGGCTACAATAGTACGGTCGTCGTAAGTATAAAATTGAAAATCATTAAATGTAGGCACGAAAGTCACAAATGTGGTCTAAACGCGTTGATCTCGTGTTGTACACCTACGAAAACCGAAAAATACATCCGGATACCGTATTGGAGATGGTTTGTTGTTCCGCCATATCCACTAGTTTTATTGACACCAATATTATACTTATTAGCTATATTATATAAACCTACGCCCAGTCATTTCTATTTAAATCACAAACCAAGTGTATAAAAAAATCGTAACAAAAAAATTGTATTAATTGTCATTATAATTATTATAGGTAAATTTGATTTGCACCAAATATCTATATTAAATATTAATTAACATACTTTTTTTTTATCCATTTCAATTTACTGCAACAGCCGTGATTCCGGTCGGTTCTCCTTAGATGGCTAGGGAGTTTTTAAATCCGTAAAATAGTTTAAATATAGCAAACGCGACAATGCGAGTATTCTCCCAAGTGTTAATTTATATATGAATAAAGAAAAATGATCACATCAGGCATTACCTAAGTGGCATTAGAATCGTTAAATAAATAATATTTGGTTTACAGTTAACATATTTTATATTATGATTCAATAGGCCGGTTGCACATAAAACGAATTCTTTTATAATAAACAAAGTAATACATGTAAACTGTATAAATAGCTTTAGAAGCATAAACATTTAACCCTTTAAACACGATTCTACTAATGCATTCGTCCACAAGAAACGGTAATTTCCAACAATAGAAGTTTAGACTAAAATTATGTGTTTGACTTGTTTAAATTACCTTGTTGAAAAAAATAACACGGTCAAATGTCTATCGGAAACATCATTACATAAAATTCAAACTTCAAAGGAAGTTAATATTATTATATTATATACGTATACATTGCAGGTTATAAACTTATATATTATTCAAAGGGGACATCGTGTGTCCCGGTTATTCGATAACAGACTATAAATTATAAAACCAAAAGGGAAGAACAGTAATAACCTACCTAATAACAATGATTAAATATGTCATTGTATAATATTTTATATTATTATTCTATACGAAATTTTATGGAAGAATAAAATTGTACCGATATTAAAAAATGACCCCACAGGTGATGCCAAATACCATCATATTATATACAATACATAACAGGGCCCGAATGTTTTACAAATCAAACACAAAATAAACGCTTGTCACTTGAAATATATACTCATAATATTATATAGACCTGTACATTAGTACCTACTAAAACGTTATATATAATACGACATATAGGAACACGTCATAATGTAATGTAAGTACAAACAAACGCGTAAGCGCATAATAAAATCGGAACGAAAAAAAAATATGTTCATATAAGACCGACACATTTTCTCTTGCAATGCTCACGAATAATAACTTATGTGAAAACCACGATAGTTACTCTAAAACGCAATAATAAAAATATATATTATTATTATTACCACATATTTTTCATTCGTAATATTTAGGGCTATAGGATTTAAGTGCATTGATATGTGTTTTTTGAAGTTATCCTAATACAAATTTAGTATTTATGTCCACGAATTAGCTATAATATTGATATTTTAACTAAAAACACGATATATACATGTTTATGGTTTGTATAAATAAAAGTATTGTAAAGGCTAGAAGCCATTTCGTAATATATATAGGGTACACCCCTAATTTCAATCTCATAAAATCCGTGATTTAGACGAAAAAAAAATTAAAAATGAAATTAATTAATTTAAAAGTTAGAATAACAAATATAATTTTGATGAAGTAAACTGCAACTTTATTTATTTTAAAATCATTTATTATATATTTATAAGTAACGTCTTACGTCTCTTTCACTTAAGGATGGTTTGGAAAATATTGGTAAATCCATTGTATATTTTAGCATATTTTAACAAAACGAAATGCATATTATTTTACTATTTTATACTGCATGTATAAAATAAATAATATTCCTAATAATATTATATATATAGGTAGTAGGTACACTTAATCGGAACACGCCAGACTTTAGTGCACACTTATTTAGATGAGCCTTTGACATAACGACAAAAAGTTAAATTCGAAGGGGAAGAACAACAAACAAAACACACGAAAAACGCTAGTGAAACTTTTATGAAACTTTTGCAACTATATTTTATTGTATTCATAGGTTTTTTTGAACACGCAACATACCGTGTCCTCGATGCAAGTATGGAACGAATAAGATGCGTTTAAAATTTAAATACCTAATATAATTTATTATATACCAACGAATAGAGTCGGTGCCCGCGATATATCGATTTTCAGGAAATCTCCACCATCACGTAGGTACCTATACAGTTCATAT
Organism: Macrosiphum euphorbiae; assembly: GCA_949089665.1. Taxonomy (NCBI): domain Eukaryota; kingdom Metazoa; phylum Arthropoda; class Insecta; order Hemiptera; family Aphididae; genus Macrosiphum; species Macrosiphum euphorbiae. Next base: position 78,821,697 of record CARXXK010000001.1, read on the forward strand.
TATAACGGCATTATAATACGACGTGTAAGACAGGTATAACAATATAATATATTATATGCATGTAACGCGTGTGATGATGATTTTTTTTTTCATTATTTTACACAACGTTTCGTGGATTATCGATCGAATCGGATGATATATATTATTTTCGATCGACGTTTTATTATTAATGTCATCGCAAACAAAACATTATATTATATCCGTCCGTGACAAAACAGCCGTGACCTACGTGATTCGTGTATAATATATATATATATATATGTATAGTTTTTTTTCGTTCTTTTTTTTCCACCGAATTTCGTTTATCGGCTCCGCGCTGACGACTGATTGGAATTTCGGAAAACCGCGTGCGCACCGCGGCAAGTAGGACGGGCAGAGAAAACAATAACAAACACAAGTAGGTACGAATACGACGCACGGCCGGCCAGTCCACGAAAATATTGCGAATTAGTTTTGACCGAGACAAAACCCATTTACTGCGATATTATTTTATGCCCACGACAGTTGTTGTACTACCTATACAAATGGTGGTGGCGATGGTGCCAGCAGTTGCAGTTGTAGTGATCGTGCGGAGACACAAGCCGTCGACAGTCGTGGAGAATGTCTGTACGGTTTTTCGGTTTTTAAATTTTTGCCACTATTGCATTCGGTGGTCGTAGTGGGTGTATGCACCTACCTACTCACACTAGAATATAATGTATATTATAATTTATATAATAATAATAATGATGATGATAAGACTTTTGGTTCGAGAGTCCGGTATTAGCTGCCGGTCACGTATCACCTCCGGTTCTAGGTCGGTCCTAATAGATATACATATATATACAACCCGCCTACCAAGCTCCACATATATATATATATTATAGCGGCAGCACCCGCGCTGACCGTCCCGCGAAGAGAAAGAGAGAGGAACCGTGTCACACGGGACACAAAAATAATAATAAATAATATAATAATAATACAAAAACGGCACACACATACACGCGCACAGGCACGCACGATTCGAGTGACCTCGATCTGGATTTACACTCCGAGTATAGATCGGGCGTAGGTACTACACGTCCTATAATATAAAGTCTATGGATCGCGGTGAAATTCGATCGGTGACTACTGAAAAAGAATTGTTGCGATTTTTTTTTTGTTTTGTTTTTCATAACGCCAACGCACTCGGAGGGTCAAAAAGCCACGGCCTCGGTCGATCTATATTATTACTTAGGTACATATAATAATATCGGCGGCCGTAACACACGACGTACGTATAAAGTATTAAAGTGTGGCTGCTGCAGTACGGCTTCACGACCGTCACCGTATAGAGTGAAAAAAAAAAACTATAATAATAACATAATTTTATAATGACGACGGTTCTCTGCAAAGACAATGCTGATAAATTGGCGAGAGACTATAATGTTATTATATTATATATTATACGAGTGAGTGGTAATGGCGTACAGTATAAATACCTACTATAACTACCGCAATAATACACGCATATACCTACCACATATATGTGATAATATATATTGTGTTTTATTAACTCTCCATAATGTGGTCCAATCAAAAAACGGAGAGAAGTGAAAAAATATACTTAACGCGTGTCGAAACCATTAGCCACTATTGGTCGTTATAGTTGTAACAATATAATAAGTTACTGCTGCAGGGACACAAATATATCTATATAGGTACTATAATGTATATTATACTCTGCAGTAGCGGTGACCGCGGTTCTGTGTGACTGTGTGTATATGTAATATTGTAACACTTATATTATACGGACCCATTTGTCATAAAAATGTATTATGTATAATGTATATAATATGAGCCTAAAGCAGCGTCTACACATGTCATATTAATATAGTCTTTGTTGGGAGGAAACGGTGTGAGGACACGTGGTTTTCTAATATTAGACAAAACGATATAGGATTATATACGTCGTGTACGCCTCTTAGCTAGGGCGCGACCGAGCCCGATTTCACGACTATTTCCGAATTTTCATATGGAACGTGTACAGAACAACTTCACACTTGTAAACGTTCACAGTTTAGCTATACATACAAATGAAAATTTCCTGGCGGTGTCTATAACCACCGTGCGCATACAGTTGAGGTCGAAGTATTACATAAATTATTACCACCTATATATTCTATATTCTATATATATATTATTAAACATACTCACTAGGTATATCCAAGTATATAATATATAGTATACATATATTATGTACACCACAGTGTGTATAATATTGTATATTTGTATGTATATATTATAGCGATTTAACGAACTATTTCAAGAGACGAATGCCAGATACCTACCAGCCGCCATACCGTGCTTTCGGCTTCAAATGCCAGCGCAGAGTATTTAATATTATAAGATTCATTATACGTCATATTATATTATATTGTATATACGTACCTACATCTTGTTAATATAGGTGCATATGTGTAAAACACTGTACGGTGTACGTAAATATTATATCATACAATATGCACTTACCACGGCCGTCAGGCATGTGTGGATATTATATTCAAAGGGCTCGAGGTGAACACCATACGTTTCTATAGCGACATTAATATTATTATAGGTACCTACGTGTTGTACGTTCAATACCTAACAATATTGTTTTCATGTCCAACGAAAGGGCTGCCGGAAAAAAACAAAAAAAAAATAATGTCACACGCGTACCTATTGTTGTTACTATGATGTATATTGTATATGTATACACATTAATACGCATTATCGTGAACTTTAATTTGAACCGTATACCCCACCTCGTTAAAATGTCAAGTGTGTAAAATAAATGTTAATCTTTTTCAGACCATGAAAACCGCCGAATACGATTTTCGAAACAAATCCACATTACATTATAATATAGCGAGGCACACCGAGACATTACGATCCGCTGCAAACGAAAACCACAATCGGTCATGATTAGGGCTCGGAACTTAATGCGCTTAAAAAGTACTAAATATGCATGCACTTATGCGCTTAAAAAAGTACAAATATGCTCTAAAAATATGCACTTATATTTAATTATTTTACACAACATTTTCATTTGTACAAATATTTTTTTTAATTTGTAAATAAAAAAAAAAGCAAAGTAATATAAGTTTTTATTATTTATATTTTTTAATCATAATTTAAACAAAAAATTAATAAAAAAATCGCTTTAAAAATTAAAAATGTTCCTTGAATAAAAAAATGCACTTCTGTCGAGTTATATTTATATACCTGAAATACCTAAAATCTATAAATGCCATTAACAATAGTCAATAATCATTGAGTTATTTTCCTAAAAAAGTATTTATAGAAAATCGTCGTATTTCGATAGCAGCTGTTTCTATTTTAGATTTGTATAATATTCTATTTTAGATAAAGCTAGCTGTAGTTGTAATTTACATATATATTTATATATATTAATATTATATCATATTAACCAATAGAGGAAAAACATAGTTTTTAATGTCAAATGGAAATTTGAATAATACGATTCAAGAATATCTAGTAAGGTCTCTGAATATGAATGTATTTATTTTTTTATTTACAAATTTTCATATTGAATATCCATAAATTATAAAATATGCTTTAAAAAATTGTAAAATTAAGAAATATGCTCTAAAATCTAAAAATCACTAAATATGCAAAAATATGCACTATAAACTTTTGATATGTTTTTCGTAGTGTCTTGAAATGAATTTCTAGCTTACTTAGCAATAAATCTAATGGTTCAAAAAAATCATGCAAATGCAACAACTTCCGAGCCCTAGTCATGATATTATATATTATATTTTAACGTGACGTTGAATAATTTCAACGCTTGTGTGTACAACAAGCGTCCCATGTTTTGTTATTCACTATAATATAAATAGTATACATCTATATAAGTATGATATGTATATGAATGCCATATACGTTAGCAAATTTGTGCGGTAAAAATACGATCGATCGATCCCCCCCCCCCCCCGCCGTTTGCAAGCATTTATATTTATCATTGCGTTTACACAAATAGCCTTCTACTTAAACCAATTATATTGGACTTAAAATGAAAAACACCCCCGGTCCTTTACGCAGCGGTGTATTTGGGATGGAAAACATAATCTTAGCGCTGTACTACCCCGTGTTGCCCCGAGCGGAAATTTCATCAAAATATACGCCGTTTAATTACCAGCGACTGGAAACGGCGCCTGTTGGTACTTGGTGCTGTGGGGATAAAGCCATGTTTTCCCGGGGGATGCACAGAACATGCCAAATTCATCGTCGAGCACACAATATTTTCATTATTTTAAGAAATTTAACTTAAAAATCTACCTACTGCAAACATTTAGGCATATAAATATTATAGGTATATAATTTATTATAGGTGCTGTCTACAACCTAGTATATACTATTATCTGATATTTGGCTAATTATATTTATAAATTCAATACATTTTATTAAATCTATATACCTCGTGTTAAACGTTTTAAACCATAATCTCTTAATGTGTTTAGACTGGTGACTAAAAGCAGGTTAGGTATTGCCGGTATTGGTATTTAGTATTTACTCGGTAGGCTAAATAGTATTATCCGATTGCAAAATAAAATGATCTACCAATTATTGAACCTTCGGTAATAATTTGCAGACTCAAGGAGTGCGATTATTGTCTATTGTTTAAAAAAAAAACTAGGGTCAAAAGAGCTTGTAAAATTGGGGTAAGACGTGAGTGTCCTTGCTCCCGTGGTAGGTATCTCATTAACTGAATTTCAAAATTATAAAATTAAAAATATAAGTAAATCGCTTTGACAAGATACAAAAAATATGCCCTAAAAGTTTTCAACTTAAAGTTAATGCCGCTCGAAGCTATATTACCTGTCAGTAATACTATATTTCCGTATATTTCTAACTCACCTGTGTCTCTCAGGTTTCCGGCAAATTTATTAATCCACATTTGAACGTGTGATGGTAACACAAACAATATTAATTATTCAGGGTATATAGTTATACCGTCGTACCGATTGAGAATATCGAAAACAGAGTGCGGTACGGAGAATTATTAAAAAAAAAAACAAAACATAAACAAAACAAAACCAACGAAAATTAAATTTCAGACAAAACGTTCATTTAACCTCTCGAAATGATATTTACTAGTCGTATCCCGAATAGGTTTGACGTATAATTGTTATAACGAGTAGAGCGAGATATAAAAATTAAAAACCAAACTATGTTTCGAGCACAACTACGATCACGATCGACGGCGGCAACAAAACGAACCGGACACGAGAGAACAGCAAACTGACTGCTATGGTATCGTCGACGGACTTGGCGGGCGCGGCTTACTATCGGCGGCGGTGGCGGCGGCGGCTACGACGGCCGTTCGTTCGGGGGAACACGCGGTTGCCGAGCCGGCGTTTTTCTTTCGTCCGATCGGATACAGAGAGAAATGGGAAAAACATAAATGCTCATATAAACAAAAATACAATATAGAAATATAATATCGTATTGTTATTATTATTATTATTATTATTATTACACTGTAATATTGATAGATCCAATACCCGCAGGCCACAGATACCTATTATAATCTCTCTCTCTCTCTCTTTGTATGTCTCTCTCACTCTCTCTCTCTTTCTCAGTATATATTTCATGAAAATAATATTATGTACAACACGTATAACAATGTTGTATACGGTTATGATTGATCAATCTAAGTATTATTTTTTTTTTCACTTTATACCTAATATACCTTCGGCCTCTCTATGCCCGCGATATTATACACGCGCGTCCTACCTATTTGCCTGTTGGACCAAAACATCACTCGCGTGGTACGATTTATATTGAATTATCGTCCTTATTCCGCGATCGACGATGAATGCAGGTGACGACGACAACGACGTAGATCGCGGGATGACGAGAAAAAATTTCTAGTTTTTTTATTTACTTTCCGATAATATAACAACAATCGTATAACAATAAAAATAATACACTGATTGTAAGTAGCCAAGTAGGTATATATATTACACATATATAGACCAGATACCTACATTACAGAAGAGGTAGGTACTATATTATTGTGTACTTGTATTTATTTATTATTTTTTTTGCTTTTCGTGTTATACTCTCATATAATATGCTTAGCCATGACAGTATAACAATATAATATAATGTGTCAATACTCTATGTCTCTATCCTATAATATAGTGATTAGTGAGTACATAGTAGATGAGTAACTAATAGCTATATAGGTACGCGTCGTACGGATTTAATAGTTATTTATGATGGTTCTCGTCGAGATTTTCGGATACAATCGCTGAACCACATTAGCTACTGCAAATCAATAATAGCTGTCATAAAACTGTAATAAATAAAACCAATTAGTGAAACAAGTAGGCACTCGATATGAATATAATAATAAGGTCCACCCACATAGGTACTGAAAACTATATTTTTATGCTGAGTATTTTAATTTATATAACATATTTAGTGATAACATTTAAGCATTTAACATAATATTATATTGTACCTATTGTATGGTTATTGTTTGTACTGAGTGTTTGTACAACGGACTTCAACATTAGTATTAACATACTTGGTGGAGTGGCACACAACAAATTCCCATGTATTTAATACTTAATACCTACCTAACATTAAAAAAGACTGGGATTAGGAGGTCGAAAATATGTTCTGAATTTTTTTTTTTTTGAGCAACTTCGAATATAGTATGTTTATCCTAATGGTATATCATAAGTAGTTGTAGAAACTTACCTATAGTAAGTATTATACTAATATTATAATAATTAAACTCTAATGGTTCATTTTATTATTACCTCACGCTGTTATAAAACAGAATTAATATTTGTATATACCTATATTGTGTAAATTCCAAATACTTGACTTTTTTCATACATAAAATATATTTATTTTTTCAACCTATATAACTGTTTTTTTTTTCATTTTTACTGGTAACCCCAGGAATGCTGGACCAAGGCTATTAAGTTTCTGCATGGGCCACTATATTTTATTAAATTAAGTGGTTTAATTTACAAATACAATTCTATAAAAAATATCAATACAAATGTACACATCGTATAACACGTATTTTAGCTTATGCTCACATCTTAGTTGACTATATTTATATTTAATTATTTTATCTCCGTAAGAAGATACCACATTAAAGCTATAGGACTCTTCACGTTCCTTCATTGATCCCTCCATCCACTCTGAGTCTCAGAAGGTTCTAGATAGGATTGACTGGAAATTATGGTCTATGGAGCCACATTTCATTATATCCATAAATCATCTTCTTCTGCAGGAGTTTTAGCCTAGCCTAGACTACTCGTTCAATTACCCCTCTCAATTGAATGTATCTAATTTTAACTTCCTCTCCTCATTTTCCTCCTCAGTTAATTGTCCTTCTGGATTTGAATTCCGAGTATGGAAGCACTTAGTATTCTGCAGTGTAGTCCCTGTTGCAGCCACAGATGCGTTCTTAATTTGTTTTAACACTGAGTATTGGTATAGTACCAATCATATTACGGCTTTGTGTTCTATCCAACTGTTAATGGACAGCTAGAAAAGTGGTTGTTCGATCGTCAGTATCCTGGTGGTTAGATCACTGGCCAGATCAGATGTGCAGGGATTGTCATATTTCTCATTAGATGAAGATAGTACCGGTAGTTTTTATTTATTACGTTTATGTTCAGTTATGACAGTGAGGTAAAAGCTAGTATCGAGAGAAGGCCTGTGCAACAACTTTTTGATGTTTGGAAGCTACCTTTTTTACCAGGTTCCGTCGGGGATTTGTCCCATCTGCTCTTCCAGCAACCAAAAGTGAGTTTCCTGCTGTTTTATTTTGTCATTGTCATTGTCAGTAGCCCGATCCACTTGACTTTTGGTGTGCAAGTTTTTCCAATTTAATTAGGTCACCGGGACTCGGGAGTCATGTCTTGTAGGGACAGCATTACGTCTGACGAGATGGTTAGGTTCGCTCATCCATGTTGTTATGAGAAGTACTATGGCTTGGGCCGTTTGTTTGGTAAGGTTGCTTATATTATAGTCCATGTACGTTGTACATAATATACACATAAAAACTTTTCAGACACGTGAATGAATGTTATTAGGTATGACCTATATACCTACATGGTGAAACCGAACTAACTGATATAGGTATGTAATTTAACTCACTATGTAATAACTTTTATTGGTATCAATGTTTAAAAAAATTTTAATATAGGTAGTAGGTACATATAATAGATTATTATTAGTTAAAAAATTCGAAATAAATTAAAATTGATAAGAAAAAAATATTACATGCTTAGTTAGTTAATTATATTTGCCAATCATATCTGTTACATTTTATGTTAAGCACTCTGTATAGTTGAGTTCTCAAATGGACGAGCATATTATTATTCTTACACAGTTTGGAAGGTACTCGTATAACAGTATGATCGTTTAATCGTATTGTACCAAATGATATACCTGTTGTCTATATATTAACATTTATCATGCCAATATAGCTATAAATTATGTTGAGTAATTATGTGCCTACATTATTATTATTATGGCGATGGGGCCGACCATATATTCTAATATGACTCATAGTATACATGACATGACTTAACTGTTTTAATAATATTTTTAAATTAGTGATAATTTTAGAAAAGCATAATTTGAAATGCACGGATTTACGTATTATAATCTAATTGCACCTAACATATTTTTGTTTATTATATATGTATAACCATTATATTTTATTAATTCAGTGAATCGTAATTGAAGAAAGTAAAATAGTATACTTATATTATAATATATATGCGTGCTTAATGCTTTTATATATAATATGTATTATACATTTATTTAGACATATTATAATAAGGTACGTGAGTTTACGGTAAATTCGGTTCCTTCATTCGTTGTATAATAGTACATAATATATATTATAGAAAATCAACTGCGTTCTTAGTCAAAACTAACCTCGTTATAAAAATTAAAAAATACACACGTACCTACGTATAATTCTGGAGCGCATGCATAAAAATCAAACTTGTATACAAAAGAATTCTTAGTTTACAATAGAATAATTTTAGAGGAAAGAACTAGAGAAGGACGTCGTTTATAATATATATTCTATATAAAATATAGATATATAGATAGATATAGGTATTAGGTATAATATAATATAATATTATTATATTAATGTATGTTACACATGGGTAGGTACAGACAGGTGCCCATGTAAAATACATATATAAAGGTTCTTGTAGAACATTTATAATTTCAATTTTATTCTTGACACAAATATCGTTACTAGGTATTATAAAGTCTGCGGAATTCTATAACTTGAATAAGTAACAAGTTTAAATTTATCTTTCCATCCGTTTTTTAGACAAAATAAGTGTAAATTATTTTAATCAAACATAATATTAACCGTAAGAGTGTTCATAGTTACCTTCAAGATGCAATGACAATAAATATAATATATATAAATTATAAATATGATGAACTCGATCTTCTTCACCGTTTGGAGCAATAGTAAGGGCGACAGCATCATAATAACGTCATGTATGCTTAATTATTTAATTAATTAAAATTAAATTATAATACGAAAAAGGTTTTAGTTTGTTTCAAGGTTCAATATCTTAAATCTATATCTTGTAATTATTATTTTTATAATTTATTCGAACGCATGAGTAATACCACCCATTTAAATAAAAATGTGTGTAACAACAAAATTATATTCATACACCTATAGGAGGTACACATATATCTACATAACAAAATTAAAACTCATTCGAATAACCATGGTTGTTGTTTGTATTCATTTTCAAAATAATAAACTATTTTAATCAGTATGGTAAACATTAAAGATTATATAAAATTAAAACGTTCGCACTTTTCTTATATCTTATGTATAGGTGTTTACTATTATATATGTCCAGGTTAGGTTACCAAGTATAATAGTATAATACTATAATGTTTGTATATTGTATATTTATCGAGGAAAATAACTAATAAGTATAAAAACGGAATTTGGCTAAATATTAAATGGACTTTAATACATTATTTTAATAACTTGGTAATTGGGCTAAAATAAAATATCATAATTAAGACATAAAGTATAATCATAATGTTTACACTATCCGCTTATAGTACCTAATCATTAATATTGTAAATTATTAAAATATTCAGCAATACTGAAAATGTGCAATAGGTACATTATTACCTAATGATAGGTATTTATTTTGACCACGATCGCGTACACCAATATCTAACATACCTATTGTGTTAATATATTTACCTTCATCGGTATTTCTGAATTAGAATTTATCAAAATGCAATAAGAATTAATATCAAGGAAATAAAAACAAATACTACTATAGTTAAGTTTGTAATTTTTTCATGCGATACTATTTTGTCAATCCTAATAAACAATAACGTAGAAACAGAATTGTCTCTATATTATGACTTATTACTACATAAACTCAGTTCAAAATTAATAATATTTATTATTTACATATTTGTATGGTTCTTGTATCCATGCACTTCCTTGGTTAACCGTAGCTCGTGTTCTGCAGATTTAGTTTGACTTACATAGATTCATTCAGAGTTAAGACTAAGATTAAGCCTACATATTTGCCGTAGTCCGTTGATCTTTCAAATCTTTCTAAGCGATTGAGTTTTTTGATTATAGAAACCAAAATGTTCTTTAAATAATCCGTGGGAAGGTCTATAATCTATAAACTATACCTATATGACAAATTGCAATAAATGTTATGCTGTATAATATCGTATATCTCATAATTAAGACTAAAATAGAGGTTGTGCGGAAATGAGAAGCTCGCAACCAGCAATATTTTACTGTAATGAATTGGAATGCTACCGGTGTGTATTTTAATCATTAAAAAAACATTGATTCATATCAATAAACAGGGCTTGCAAAAAATGTCATGTTTAATGCTAAATTAAGAACCATATAAAAAAAAGGTGGGCAAGTGGGTGTCGCTCTGCTGTACAGTAGGTTACAAGTGGGTCATTGTATAATGTATGGTATTAAATTTGAATACAATGATTTAATATCATTGTATAAGAAAAACGATTCTGAGCGGAGACGGTATGTCCTTCTAGGTAAAAGACATATTATATACATATCTGTGGTATTAAAAAAAATTGACCTATAATGAATTCCAAATTAATCATATCACAATATCCATTAGGTACTTATAACGCGTTATACACCAACAACAAACCCTGATACTATCATAGATATATAGTAGATTACTTTAAAAATTTCAAGTACCCACGAATAATATTATACAATCACAACAAAATAACTAAAATCGTAATTCTTGGTTTAAATATGAAATTTTGTCTAAACTTGAAATTAAAATGTCTGTAAAAAATAAGTGTGTTTATATATTTTTTAGATTTTTTGGTTACAGTATGAATTATTTAAGAGAATCTTTGTTTTAAATTTACAACTCTTAGTTATAAAAACTGAACATTTTATAATTTTTTAATTCCAACGATTGATAATTTTCGAGATTTTGATAAATTTTGTCAAAATTCGATGTTTAAATGCTTATAAAAAAAAATCGTACCTATGTATTTTTTAAATTATTCAACTGATATTGTAACAATATATAAGAAAGCTTGTATTCAATTTTCAGACTTTTTGGCCCACCAAATAAAATTTTATTGACAATTATAAAAAAAAAAACTAAAAAAATTGAAAACTAAAAATGTCCGTAAACAGCTCAAAAAGAGTCAAAATATTTTCAAAATTGTATGGTGTATAGGAAATGCTAATATAAACATTCAGTGAAATTTTCATGTATCTAAAGTAATACGTTTTTGAATTACAACAAAATAAGGAAATCGCCACATGAGAAATCGAGTGAATATCCAATGTTGTAAAAATTTGAATTTCAAACACTCATAAAAATTTAACTTGACTGTCTGGTAGAGATTTTTTTATTGATAAAGGTAGATAATCTTATAAGGAATCTTGTGTTTCATTTTCAAATCTTAGATTTAAAAAGAAAAATTTTTACGAATTCTTAACTCAAAATAATTTGCTAATTTTCGTGATTTTTCCATATTTTGTCAATTTTTGAACTTTAAATGCTTATAAAAAAAAATTGTGACTAAGGATTTTTAATATTTTTCATCTGCCTTTGAAACAACATATTAGGAGCCAAGCTAGGACCCATTGTCAAGCTTTTTTAACCAACAAATAAAATTTAATTGATATTTCTAGAAAAAAAATCAAAAAAAAAAATGGAAAATGAAAATGTTCCTAAACAGTTCAAAACAAATCATAATATTTTGAAAATTTTATCGTGTATAGAAAATGCAAATATAAACAACCAGTGAAAAGTTCATGTATATACGTTCATTTGTTTTAGAGTTACACCAAAAACCAAAATTGATTTTTTGGAAAATCGATTTTGCGTAAAAATTCCCGTTTTTCCTTAATTTTTATGTTGTTTTTCCCGGCGCTTGTGAAAACTACTGGAAAATGTTTACTTTTGACCCCCCAAAGTACCAACTAGATTCACTTTCCTATCAGAAAAGGTACTATTGAATAAAATCGAAGCACTTTTACTGTCCCAAAACGTGATGACAGACACAAAAATATAAAAATATAAAAATATAAAAATATAAAAAAAAACATACATCATTGTAAAACCAATACATTCATCGCTCCGCTCAGAATCTAAAATACAGGTTATGATAATATTATGTGATTTAAAGTTTTTACCATTAAAATAGTTACTGTTAGTTTCTTTCTAAACGTTTGACTTGCTCATTTACGATACGTAATACGCAATTTAAATCAAAACAAAAATATGTTAATTATATGCAGATTGCAGATATATGTATGTGAAATTACTGTTACATCATTGCAATACAATTTATAGTTTGGGAGTACCTATGGACTGTGTTAAAATATCCAATATAGGTGTATAGATTACATGAACAAATATTAAAGTGGGCGTCAAGGGAGCTACTCCCTTTTTTCTGACGTGTTCTTTCGGATAATAGTTTTTGGAGCAGAAAAAACATTAAAGAGTTCCTTGAGGAACTTCTTCATATTATTAACTGTCAAATTGAACCTTATTTACATTAAGTTATAATTTATAAAACCATTTATTTTCATAATTTTTTTTTTCTATAAATATCAATTCAATTTTATTTGTTGGGTAAAAAAGCGTGAAAATTGAATGCAAAGCTTCTGATATATTGTTACAATAGCACTTGAAAAATATTAAAAATACATAGGCATTATTTTTTTTTATAAGCATTTAAAGTTCAAATTTTGACAAAATGTATCACATTTAAAATTTAATAATAATTTTGTAGTTAAAAATTTATAAAATGTTCAACTTTTATAGCTAATAATTGAAAAATTAAAACAAGATTCTACGTAAATAGGTTATATATAAATTACTTTATTCACCTTAGTATCATCAAATATACTTCGTAATATCATAGGCTGACTAACCTTTTTCGCTCAGAATCGTTTTTCTTATACAATGATATTATATCATTGAATTCAAATTTAATACCATTCATTAAACAGTGACCCACTTGTAACTTACTGTACAGCAGAGAACCTTTTTTTTTATGTAATTTCATCTAAATTTGAACTTAAAATGACTATAAAAATAAACTGTGCCTATGAATTTATTAGATTTTTTGGTAACAGAATTAACTACATACGTGGAATCTTGTTTTAAATTTTCAATCGAGTGAATATTCAATGTTGTACAAATTTGAATTTCAAAAGCTCATAAAAATTTCACTTTAGTTTCTGATAGACATTTTTTTTTCGATAAAGGTAGATAAACTTATGAGGATGCTTGTATTACATTTTCATATCTTAGGTTGAAAACAAAAAACTTTTACGAATTCTTAACTCAAAATAATTTGCTAATTTTCGTGATTTTTCCATATTTTATCAATTTTTGAACTTTAAATGCTGATAAAAAAAAACTATGACTAAGGATTTTTAATATTTTTCATCTACCTTTGAAACAATATACTAGAAGTTTTCTATTAAATTGTCAAGCTTTTTTAACCAACAAATAAAATTTAATTGATATTTCTAGAAAAAAAATCAAAAAAAAAAAATGGAAAATGAAAATGTTCCTAAACAGTTCAAAACAAATCATAATATTTTGAAAATTTTATCGTGTATAGAAAATGCAAATATAAACAACCAGTGAAAAGTTCATGTATATACGTTCATTTGTTTTAGAGTTACACCAAAAACCAAAATTGATTTTTTCGAAAACAGATTTTGTGTAAAAATAGTATTGAAGAAAATCCAAGTACTTTTACTGTCCTAAAAGGTGATGACAGACACAAAAATAAAAAATAAATAACATACACATCATTGTAAAACCAATACATTCATCGTTCCACGCAGAATCTAAAATATATTATACGGTTACCCCCATTAAAAATAAGAAGTCCAAATTTTGGTAAGTCGGCAAGCTTTATTTCAAATGGTTTTTCTAATGTAGTGATTTATTGTTGTTTAAGAATTGTATACACCCATCTATGAAGACATCCATTCCACATAATAAATATTAAAAGAGGTTGTAGTGACTAATTATAGTAATCTACAGTTAAAAATTTGTTTGGCAACGCCTATTTTTAATAGAACATATTTATATATCTTCTTATCTTACATTAATAGCATAACATTTTTTATAACCGACTACAAATCTACAAGATAATAATTGTATTAATACCTGGAAATGTTTTTGAGCTGTTTGATTTTTAATTTACAACATTTAAATAATATTTTTAGTATATATCTTAACCCGTCGTTGGTATCGCTATGTAAAGTCCCGCCATTGGTATTGAGTGAGCGCTGCGCTCACCTTGTTGTTTTTTCATCATTATTTATTATATAATGAACATAAAATATTGAAACCAACAACGAATTATTTATAGTTTAATCTTTTACAAAAAATGTTCTTACAATTTTTCTCGATTATAAATTTTTAACCACTAAAAATTAATTTATAATTTTTTATACATAATTATATAATAAGATAATCATTATCATTCATTTTCGCCTTAGTGGTCTGGAATATTTTGCTGATTATTATACAGTAGTACAGTACACATATAAATGTTGGGTGCTACTTAAAAATAGGTCTGAGTTTACGAAAAAGTATTTGGTTGACCTATTGTGTGAGTGAAACGCTGAATTTATGGATATTAACAACATTGCATGTCGATATCTAATCAAGAATTATTTATACAATTTTTATATTTGCAAAAGTATACTTAAATATGTGTCGATTGAAGGTATAAATAGTATCAGATGAATCAAGTAATAAATAAACAAATGGCTCTCAAAATACTAACGAGTTGAGCGCCGCGCTCACATCGCGACCACTGACGGGTTAATCATCTAAATAAATACAAACAAAACATACTTACATACTTTTTTCATACTACTCATGAGATAGTTGTTTATTTTCTTTAGGCCCGAAAAATATCACTCAGGAGAGTAATTAATAGTGTTCTTTCGCTTTACGAAGCCCGATAAATTAAAGTTTAATTTATAGATTAAGAATCATTTTTATAAAGCATTTTAATTTTAAACGTGTTTAACTTTAAAGAGTTAAATACTACCTAATTAGAAAAATAAATTTACGTAAGATTCGTTATTGATTGCTTGGGTTATAAAGACCAATCGTCGATCTTTTAATAACGTTGTAGAATATACTTTATTTTATTGATGTGGGTTTCATAAATTAATTAATAAAGACGTGCAGAACTATCGATGAAAAAACCGAAGTAAAAAAGCATAATGAATATTATATTGTACCTTCAACACTATGCAATATGTGTAATGTACATTCAAACATAATAAAAAAAGTATATTATGTAATAATAGAAAAAAACTTAGGTAATATAATATAATATTCTTTTTGATAAAAGAAAACCGAGTGAAAGTATACAGTTTGTATCTAATATATAATATAATATAACTCAAGAACTCAATGAGCCTTTTTTAATTTTTTTTTTTTTTTTAGTAGGTACCTACATTTTGTACATGGATATGGCTTTTAGTTTTAATTAAATTACATACCAAAAAAAAAAAAAAAAAATGCAGACGTAAAAATTCCATACCTACGTGCTTTACAAAACTAATAACAAAATGTTAAATGAGATTTATTAAAAATAAATCAAAATATAATTATGAGAATGAGTATAATCCCCTACAAGTCATTTACTTAAAGCTTAATCCTATGATATTAGTACATTACTATAATAATATAAAATACTAGCTGATCCCGTGCACTTCGTCGCCCGTTAAATGGATCAACTCAATACTACCTACTCAAACTTTGTTCAATTCATTAACGTGTATGGTGTTCAAAATTTATCTTATCCTTCCCGTTGCCCTGAATAAAAATTCTGAATCGCGGCAGTACATTATCAGGTAGGCAATCTACCTGCGGTAGATCGCGGACCCCGTGCTGTTTGTACGGAAGTGTATGATTTAACTCTAAAGTATCAAAGTTATACCAAGTTTATTTTGAAGTAATACTGTGGATTAATATAATAAATTTGGTTGCTCGTAAAAAATCGCAACTCTTAAAAAAATTATGATTGTTGAACTCCTTTTGGGTGTAATTTTCTGCGGTAAGTGCAACTCTGCCACCCTGGTAAGCATTGTTCAATAATTCGATTTGATGCAAGCTTGTACCTGATCTGCCCGAATAACCAATGGCAACCAATAAACAAATGCTAATTTCTAATGTAGACTGTAACCAATGGCAACTATAAATAAATAAAAATAAAATTTCCAATTTCTATCGTGAATCTCAATGTCCCTGTTTCAGCACCTATTTAAAAATTCGAATTTTGGCAAATCCTTTCTTAGCGCACGTCTATATTATAATAGCTATCTGTATGCCAAATTTCAGCCAGATCCGTCCAATGGTTTGAGCTGTGCGTTGATAGCAGTCAATCAGCTTACTGTTTTTTATATACAGATATGGTTGCCATGGTAATATGGACCCACACACACACATACACACACACTGACATACATTCATTTTTATATATATAGATTAATATTATTTTTTAAAGTTTTACTACATATAAATCTACATATAATTTTATTTTTATGATCACCCTACCTCAGTTTTAACTCCCATGATACATATTTTATACATATTAAATTTACAGCTGATCCCGTGCACTTCGTTGCCCAATAAAAATACCAACTCTATATGAATTATATTGATTATATTAATCTCGATATTCATTATTAATTATTATCCTTACCTAACTTAAAATGGATTACCCAATATTCGTGCACAGTTTTACACTTGCCATCTACAGAAGTGCTTTTGGATATACAATATTTTTCGTTGTACCGTCCGGTGCGTACACAAATAAATCAACTGGTCTTCTTAAATAACAACCAAATTAACCAATGGCAACCGATAATTATTATTATTATATAGCTTTGAAACCCACGGCAACTATTTATAAACGAAAAAGTCCATATAAAATCTCAAAATCCCTATTTGAGCACAACATCGTCAACATCTCAATGATTATCAATTCACATTAAAAATTACAACTCTACATGAATAATATGTTCTACATATCAAAATGGCAACCATTTATATACAAAACTTTCCATAGGAAGTTACAAAATAAAATATAAAAGGTTGCCATGGTAATGTGGACAGTGTCCACTGGACACACACGGACTATATATATAAAATATCTGATCCCATGCACTTCGTTGCCCATTAAAGACCTTTTTTGATTATAATAGCTACAACACTCATTGGTACCTTTGGTAACCATGGTAACTATGGTAACCATGGTAACTATGGTAACCATGGTAACTATGGTAACCATGGTAACTATGGTAACCATGGTAACTATGGATCATGGTAACCTTAATAACCATGAAACCTTAGTAACCTTAGTAACCATGGCAACCTTGGTAACCATGGTAACATGGACACACAGACACACAGACTGACATACATTCATTTTTATATATATAGATATAGTATAATATTTATTTTATCACAATTGATAAAGAAGAGTAACACAATTAAGTACAGACAATCTGAAGTCTTGAGAATTATTTCAAAGGATTATAGAGAATGAAGAAATACCATAAGCCATATATATAGTCATAAGGGTAAAATATTCATTGAAAGCGTATAATATCACCTCTTCAAACAAAAAATATAGATCCCTAATGAGGCTGATGATCACATAAATTGATAAGAAATAACTAAAAATAACACAATTTCAAAAATAAATCAGACAATTACACTTTCTCTAAAAAGAGAAAAATATCCAGTTGTTTTGTAATTTTTGCCAACATTTCCAAATAATTAAAAAAGTGTTGTGAAATTCAAAAAATATCCACCTGAATGCATCAACTAGATCAAAAATGACACCAAATATTCTGATAAAATTCGAGAAGTTTGTAAAATAATATTAATACCTATCTATTTATATTTATTAGTGATATAACAACGAGCAATAGCTAAAGAAGATCTACCAAAAAATAAATAAATATAATTTAGTGAAGCCTTTAATTTAAAACCAAAACGTTAATTCAAGGATAATATATTCGCCATTGCTTTTCTTTATGTCCTACTAATTCAGGTACTTTTATATTAATTATACTTCTAAGTTCATATATGTTCATTACTACGTTTTTAATTTGATATGTAATTTTTTTAGAATCTGAATATGAGTCTAATGATAATTGTTGTAATACTGTTGGTACATTTCAAGTTACGAGGACATGATATAACTTAAAGTTAAATCACATTAATTGAATACATACTCAATATTCTACTAGATAATTTATAAATTATGAGAATTTTTTGTTACGCCTGCACCGAAAGTTTGGTTTTCGATAGCGGTTGAAGCGTTGGGAAGCGTCCTTTTTCCGTCCAGTGGGTGGTAAAGTGGGAATCCCTAATAGTGCCCGGCGGTAAAGCGGAAATCCCCAAAAAAGTGCTGGGCGCACATTTCACGAGCGTATACCCAGCACAAACAGACACTGAAATCTATACTACGGTCGTCGATCTTTAAAAAACATAAACTTATGGTTAAATCTTATAATCATATTATAACCTCCATGCGTGACTCTTAAAATAAATAAAACCAAATAGTTTCTTTTATGAAATATTGTATAATTATAGTCTAGTTGTTGCATAGATCCCTGCATTACCTTTGTCGTGATCGATGAATGAAGAGGCGTGACAAAAAATAGTATGAGTATTGAGTAGCTCGCGCGGGAAGGCAATTTCAGTCTTGGGCGAAATTCGGCCCTCACCTACGGCTTGTGCCGCACACGTTGCCCGCAACTAAAATAGCTCACTTCCCGCCCTTGCCACACAATTTACTATTAAAATAACGTAAACTTTGTTTGTAGCTCTGCAAATTGCAAACAATAATCCAGTTCACTGCCATAAAAACAAAAATGTATGTTTAAAACCGTTTCAACCGTTTCGGTTGAAACGTGCTACTGATGTAGGAAATATTCTACAGCCACTTGATCAAATAATGGCTCTGATATTATACAGATATATTATTTTTTTTATTATAATTTCCACTTAGAATCTAAAATAATAAAATAAAATAATTTTAAAAGTGTTTTAAGATTGAAAAACATACATTTAAAAGTTAGAAAAATGTGATACCTAACCGAGTTTTACATGATTATACCACCATGTACAATATGCGTGAAGTAAGTCCGCCATTACCTACACCCCACACATTAGCCGAAGCCTCTGGTATTTTTCAAACAATTTGCAATTTATTTCATTTAATTTGCTGTGATCTTCAGAATTCGGTAATACAAATTGCACCAACAATTGTAATAAATAGGTAATATTACTGTTTGGAAAGTGCATAGACCGTAGATTGAAGTGGGAGGCAACTTCAAGCACCCATCTACTCAACATACAAGTGTACAACCATATTATCACTTATCTACTTGAAATAGTACACTAGACCATAAAGCTGAAGAATTTTATAAGATAAGTAGGAAGGTATTACAAAAGAGTTTGTTAAAAAAAATAATTTTTTTAATTTGTAAAAAAATGGTGTTAGCTGGCTAAATTAATGGTGTTTCACATATTAACACAGTGTTTCCCACATTAGAGATATGGACGAAAAATAAAATCTACTTAAAAATTAGAAAATTATTTCTATCAAATTTTTGCAATATCAAGTACTATTTTTAATATTGTGGAAAAATAATCAAAAACAAAGCAAAATCGATATTATTTAAGCAAAGACAGTTTTTGAAACCAAGCGTTTGAAGTTAAAATGTTGTCAAAATTGGTAATTTAAACGAAAAACAACGACTTTTCTCCTTAACATTTTATAGTTCAATATCTTGTTGTAAGTCAAAAAATATTAAATGTAGATACTTCAAAAATTTTGTTTATTGTTATTTTTTATACCGCCAATGCAATATTATATACTTATTTTAAGAAAATCAATTTAATCGTTGACGTAATAATTATTAATTAATCAATTTGAGAAAGAATAAATAAATATGTAAATACATCTAAATCTCATTAATTATAAATAGAATAATAAATGTTGATTACCTATATAATATAATATTATATAAAAATAAACACTCGAGTGTTTCAATTTGAGTGTTCTATTAAATTCGTTAATATGACATCATATTTAATTGATTAACATTATTATATTATATTTAAAAATATATTATGTCAACGCATCAGGGTATATATACTAATAACAATAAATCAGTGGAATACAGTAGTCATTTACTCTGCGTCTCGTTCGTTGTTGCAGCAAACGTACCTACCGTATTTTTTTTTTCAAAGTTATTGTATTTAAAGTTTTTCTTAACAACCACAATGGTTATTAGTTTGAATAACTGTAGTCTTTCGTCCATAGTTGTATTTATACTATACTTTACGATTTCTAATTTGTGGATACTGCCTGTGGAGAACGCTAGAATATTGGCAGTGGAGACACTGGGATGCAAAAGCCACTGGAACTTTATGAGCGCTGTGCTGCGGTCGCTGACGGACGCCGGTCATAGCGTAACCGTGTTCACCCCGCTTCCGGACGGCGACCGGGACAACTACACGGAAGTGGATTTGTCAAACGATTTTCCGATATTAATGGCAAAGGATATGAAGGCGACATTGGACGTTTACGGCAATCCGATCGTGTACATGAATATGAAGACTGGGTTGAACAGACGATATTGTGATTCGGTTTACGGGAACCGACGGTTCAACGAAGTAATCCGTGGTAAATACAACGAAGATTTCGACGTAATCATCATAGAACCATTGAGTGTCGACTGCATGTCATACCTGGCAAGCATACTGAACTTACCTATAATATATGTGATCCCGTCCCCCATGATTACTTACGCAGAACGTAAGTTTACCGGACACATATCGAACCCCGCGGTTGTCTCTAATTTATTAGCACAACGAGCCGTACCCAAGACGTTCGTCCAAAGAGTAGCGAACACCGCACTTTTGGCATATAGTATGTTAATAACTGTATACGATGAATGGATGCTGAGAGTCACTGATCCAAGACCGTACGACTTATCTCCCAAGGTTCATCCATCTATAATATTTCAAAACTCCCACTACATAACTGAGTCTTCGAGGCCAGTTTTGCCTAATCTTGTTGACGTAGGTGGTATTCACTTAAAACCACCAAAAAGTATACCAAAAGTAAGTAAAATAATACAGTTTCTATAATTTCTAAGAAATCTATAAAATTTTATTAATTCCTTTTAATTACCTAAAGGAACTAGGTACCTATTATACTAACTGTAAAATATATAGGTAATAATTATTATATGAGGCTGTAGTCTAAATAGTAGTTGGTTCCTACAATAGCTATCTTTAGTTAATTACATAAATATTATTTATATTATTCTTTTTTTTTTTAATGGAAATTCATATTTTGAATAATTTATGTGAAAACATTAAAAACTATTAGTGGTTATGCCTGTTATTATAATATTGTCATTGTCCGTATTTTAGGATGTTTTAGACTTTATTGAAGATTCGCCCCATGGAGTGATTTATTTCACATTCGGTTCCATAATTCAACTATCTTCATTACCAGAAAATATTATAAAATCGTTTAAAGAAGCATTTGCTAACGTCCCACAAAGAGTTTTATGGAAATATGAAGGTGAAATGAAAGACGTGCCAAAGAACGTGATGATAAAAAAATGGTTTCCTCAACGAGATATTCTTCGTAAGATATTTTAATAAACTAATTTGCATACTATAATTTATTATAATTAATCTGATAAATTTGTGTATAGTGCATCCCAAAATAAAACTATTTATTAGTCATGGAGGGATATCTGGGGTTTATGAAGCAGTAGACGGTGGAGTTCCTGTACTCGGTTTTCCCTTGTTTTTTGACCAGCCGAGAAATATAGACAACTTGGTTACTGCTGAAATGGCAATCAGTATGGACCTGTTCACAATCAACAAAGAAAAACTGTTAAATAATATCTTACAACTCGTTAACAACGAAAAGTGAGCTTAAATAATAAAATAACATACTAGATTCTATATATATAAGATTATAAAATATAATCTTAAATTAAATTTAAAAAAAAACTCTACAAGTATGGTCCATTAATATTAAATATTAATTCAACATGATTTTATTTTAGATACATGAGAAATGCGAAAATTGCCTCTCAACTTTTCAAAGATCGACCTATGTCACCAGAACAATCAGTTGTTTATTGGACAGAGTATGTTATTCGCCATAAAGGAGCGCCTCATTTAAAATCTCACGGACTTAATCTAACGTGGTATCAATACTTCCTATTGGATGTGATAGCTGTAATATTAACATTTATTTCATTAGTATTATTTATAATTTATAAGCTTGTTAAATTTATGTGCGAGTACACTTCAAAATATTCACACAGTTAAAAGGACAGTTAAAATGTTCATGCATTTATAGCTCTAAAGAATTTGCACATTTTAGTGATTTTGTCAAAATTCTAACTTGAAACGCCTAAAAAAAATATTGCGAACATATTGTATTTTGAATTTTTTATATTTTTAAATCGGTAGATATGAACAAGTTTTTTATGAGAAATGGTTAATTTAATGAACTATTATATATTCTCGAAGTTTTTTAGTTCAATCATATTAGTTATTAGTTATATTTGTTTGAGATGCCCACAACAAAAGAATAAATTAATTGCCAATGATTTCAATTGCCAATGGAATTTTCCATTTTGCATTGGATCTATGGACGGAAAACACATAATGTTACAAGCTCCGGTTCAAACAGGAAGTGAATATATTAATTACAAGGGATTTTTCAGTGTTGTTTTATTTGCTGTTGTCGATGCCAATTACAATTTTGTATACGTCAACGTTGGATGTCAGGGCCGTATATCAGATGGTGGCGTGTTTGCACTTTGCGAACACTACATTCAAACATTTTTTAGAAGAACAAAAATTAAATTTACCAGAAGACATGTGCCTGCCAGGAAGAGAAAAATGTATTCCACATATATTTGTTGCTGATGAAGCTTTTCCTTTGAAAAAACATATCATGAAACTATATCCAGGCACACAAGAAAAAGGATCAATAAAAAGAATATTTAACTACCGCTTAAGTAGAGCCCGACGAGTGGTTGAAAATTCGTTCGGAATAGTGTCTGCAATTTTTAGAGTTTTACGAAAACCTATGCTTCTAGAACCAGAAAAAACAACAATTATAACCTTGACCTGTGTCCATTTGCATAACTTTTTGCGAAAAAGTTTTTCATCTAGAACAATAGTTATACACCACCTGGTATTTTTGACATAGAAGATTTAGATGGAGGGACAATAATACCTGGCCAATGGAGAAGAGATCAAAATAATTTAACACCATTAGCAAGAATTGGAAGAAAACCATCACTAGCTGCACAAGAAATTAGAGACAAGTTTTGTGATTTTTTTTTCAAAGTGCTGCTGCTAAAGTATACCTTGGCAAGACAACTATTGATGTTAAAATAGAAAAAAAAAATAAAACACAAATTAGTTAGGCTGACTCTCATTGTATCATAAGAATAATTGTAAATCAAATATTTACAAATTGTAAAGTATTGAACCATTTAAGTATTATTCATTAAAAAATTAAACTCATATTATTATATGATCTTTCAATTAGTGTATAGTGGCATAATTTAAAAGTTGATTTATTAGCAAAATATATAGTGACTTACGTAGATATTGAAATGAAAATATTACATATTGTATTTCTTCTAACAGTAGGTATACATATTGTAAACTGTATAATAAATATTATTATGTGTGTTGTTGAAAAAGTAAAGCTAACCTAATATTTTGTTTTGTATATTATGAGTTCATATTTGGACTGTATAATGAATTAAATTTGTAGTTTTAAACCAAACTTGACATAGGTTATTAAGTATGTATTATAAATTATAATGAAACATAAATAATTATGAATAGTACCTATATAGTAAGTATATAGGTAATAATTAATAACTCATAATATGTATAATTTTAATATAATAATATGGAAGCATTGAAGCCAAATATTTTGAATGTAAGCATATTAGTCTTATTTTATTAAACCAATGTTATTAAGACCTATGTATGTGTTGATGAAAAATTAAATTGTTTAAAAATGTTATAGTAAGTAAGATTCTCATAATGTTAAAACAGTTTAATATATACACATCACTCTGTATTTAAAAAGTATTACATTATTATGTAATTTATAATTTACTTACTTCAATTCCAGCATCAGACGTTACACTAGGTTTGTTTTTATCCTTTAAAAACATCAAAGAATTGAAGGCGAACCATTTTGACTCCATAATTTCGTCAGTTCCAGCACCTGACTTCGTCTTTTTGCATTCGCGATAAAATTGGCCAATAACATTTTTCATTTTTTTTTTCAATGTCTGCTTTGTCAATGTTCATTATTTTGAAATTTCACACCACGCGTTATTTTTTTTAAACTTATTTTTATAATCTGACAGCGTTTGGTCCCATAGTAGGTACTGGTCTTTCATAGTACAAATCAATTAACTGACACACTTTTTCTCTAGATAACTCCATGGTAGGTATTAACGAATAATAGCAAATACGTATATTACAATATTTAAAGTGATCAGTAGTGACTAAATCGACCAACTGAACTTACTAAACACAAAATAGTACAATTTCTGATTCGATTGTAAAAATATCAAAATGTTTCTGTGACAACGACGACAGGTCTGGACATGCCGATACATTGTCGATGATAATGTTTGCAGTCCTGTAAAGAATACTTTTGAAAAGTACTTGAGTAAGTACTCAAATACATTTTTTTTTAAGTATTTCAAATACTACTCAAATACTTTGAAAAAGTATTTGGAATACTTTTCAAATACTTTTGGAATACTTTTCAAATACTTTTGGAATACTTTTCAAAAACTTTTGGTTTTTAAAGTGGGTTTCTAATTATTGTAATATAGACACATAGGTAGTAAATTTATAATCATTTTTATTTATTATTTATTAAATAAATGTTTATTACATTTTTAGATTCTGAGCGGAGCGATGAATGTATTGGTTTTACAATGATGTGTGTTTTTATATTTTTATATTTTTATATTTTTTTTTGTGTCATCACGTTTTGGGACAGTAAAAGTGCTTCGATTTTCTTCAACAGTACCTTTTCTGATAGGAAAGTGAATCTAGTTGGTACTTTGGGGGGTCAAAAGTAAACATTTCCCAGTAGTTTTCACAAGCGCCGGGAAAAAACAACATAAAAATTAAGGAAAAACGGGAATTTTTACGCAAAATCGATTTTCCAAAAAATCGAATTTGGTTTTTGGTGTAACTTTAAAACAAATGACCGTAGATACATGCAATTTTCACTGGTTGTTTATATTTGCATTTTCTATACACGATAACATTTTCAAAATATTTTGATTTATTTTGAACTGTTTAGGGACATTTTCATTTTTCATTTTTTTTTTAGTTTTTTTGCTAGAAATATCAATAAAATTTTATTTGTTGGTTGCGAAAGCTTGAAAATTTAATAGAAGGCTCCTAATATGATGTAAAGAAATGAATTTAGTATGAAAATAGTTTATATATGAATAAATGCATAATATAGATACATCTAATATGATTTTTATTTGAAAATCTGCTGATTTTAATATTAATTTGAAGTTTGTAAATATTTTCATTGAAAATATGATATTATTATACAAATATGCGTACTTATCAATTATTTAGAGTAAAATCGAATACAAAAAAAGCTATATTTATATCAGCGTTGTAGACTGTTAAAATTATACATTTTTGTGATATCTTTATTATTTACGTATCGTCTTATTAAGATAGTTTTATCAAGATATATATATATATATATATATATAGTGTCTATATATTTTGGAGTATAAAATATGTTTATATTTACGATCAGTATGTTGATATTTACAACGAATATAGAAATATAATAGTATGAATATATATTATGCCTATATAAAATCAAACTATGACTAATTATTAAATATCTACTATACAATATGGCAAGATATATCCTAACTTGTGACGGTAATATACATGCGTTTTACATTATTTATAAAGTAAATAGAATAATGTATAAAATATTTATGCATCTAGTCGAAAAACTTCAAAATAAATTCCTGTGATGCATTAGTTAGTGATGCAAGTGATGCATATAAGATATAATCTGTATCAACCCGGTATCATAT
Organism: Macrosiphum euphorbiae; assembly: GCA_949089665.1. Taxonomy (NCBI): domain Eukaryota; kingdom Metazoa; phylum Arthropoda; class Insecta; order Hemiptera; family Aphididae; genus Macrosiphum; species Macrosiphum euphorbiae. The sequence continues at coordinate 78,848,467 of CARXXK010000001.1, forward strand.
GATTTATTATAATATAAGCGATAGGGTATGATATCAGTATAAATATACCCTCATGTATTTAACGATAATTGGAGAGAAATATATGATTTCTATGTTACGTTGATAGAAAATCATAAAAATATAGTGGTCTTATATTTAATCTGAAAATCATTCTTAATCGACATGTTATAGGTTTGTGTATTTCGACTATTTTCGAGACAGGTATAGTGATGAAAATCAATTAAAATTTTAATGATATTATAGGTATTATATTATATAGCTGATGAATTTGGCTCTATGAATACAGTTTTTATGAAATTTAAAGAAAAATAATAACTTTTAGCAAAGGTATCTATGAATGCACCAATATGAAAAAGAAGTTTGTATATATTTTCAGTGAAAATATGATATTATTATACAAATAAAATTTGTGTATTAATTATTTAGATTAAAGTTGATACAGTAAAACCTATATTTATATATGTTTTGTAGACTGTTGAAATTATAAATTTTTGTGAGATTTTAAATAGGTATTTACTTTTTGTCTCATATTTTTATCAAGATCTGTATAGTACCCATATGTGTCGAGAAACAAATATGTTTATATTTACGATCAATATGCTGATATTTACGATCGAAATGATAATATTTATGACAACTAAAAAATATAATATTTATCATAATATGGTTACATCTAATATGATTTTTATTTGAAAAATCTGTTGAAATGTAAAGAATTACACATGTGAGAAAAGAAAGCAATATATCGGAAATAATAAAAAGATTTGAATTATGATAAGTGATTTTATTACAAAAACAATTTAATATCTATAGAGATATTTTACAAAATAAAAAAAAACAAAACAAACAAAACAAAATAATATCTATAAAGGTATTTTACAAAAAAAAATAATAAACTAATTGATATCTATATATTTCACAAAATAAAAATAAAATAACCTTAACATTTATAAAATTAAATATAATTTACAAATATATTATATTTATGTAAAAAATTAACAATCGAGCTTAAAATGTCCATGAGCGTAGGTATGTATTCTATCGGATTGTGCTATCCGCTTATCATCTTGTCGGTTGAAGCATAATTTTTCGGATTTGATTGTTCGTATCTTATGGTTGAATGATCTGAAGGATACATTTTCCCTGGTATACAGTTTAGAGTTCTCTTTTTCGTCGTCGGCGAAAAGGCAATCGAAATGATCATTGAAAGTCATGTGATTTTTAACTACATGCCCTCGGACGCCTTTTGCCTTAATTTTCTCCTTGTCGTTCAAAATGTAAGCGTATGACTTTGCTCTAAGCGCAATAAATTTGGTAATTGGCTGTCCCTTTGCCTCATCGGAAAACAATCCTGGAATTTTCTTTCGTTCGGCAATGTAGCATGGATGGTCTATCGGTAAATCTGAAGTATCCATTCGGTCAAGTAAGTTTGAATTGCACTTCAAATCTTTGTAAAAATCGTCGGTCTTAATATGATATATCAGTGAATCTAGAAAAAAAAAAAATAAATATAATGTTTGTAATAGAAAAATTGAATAATAATTATTTACCTGTATCTGTATACATGAGGTTGATTTTATTACCATAATGCGCCTTCATTACATTGAAATGGTAATCGTACATCATGGTTTTACTGATGTCCAATACTGCGAAACCTAAAAAAAAAAATAAATAAAAATGATAAATAGGTATTAAAATATGAATTTTTTTTTTTTATGCAAGTAAAATTGTTACCTATATATATTGGCTTGTTAAACATGATAATTTTGTTTTCCAATGAGACAGCAGCAAGATTTTCACTGTATGTCGTACAATGTTTAAATGTTTGCTTGTTGATGAGTTTTTGTAATCTTTGTGGACATGAAACTAGCTCCATCTTAAAACGTTTTCTTAAAGATTCCATGGTTTTCCCAAAAACGGCATTGTTTAAGAGTTTGAAGAAATCCTTTTCGAATTCATTCTTCGCGTTTTTTCTCATTTCGGTGTTTAATTTAATGTATTTTGCAAGCCAATCCGATTGTTTGAACTCTAAAACTCTGTGTACTTTTTCTACAATTAATCCATTTGCTATGGCTTGCTGTAGGTTTCGATAATGGATTACGTAATTTTTTTTTGAATGAAGTGTCGCCATAAGTTTTTTCACTTTTGAACCAGGAGGAATTTTTTTCTCAGGTAAAAATGGAAGATCGTTATGTAGGTCATGCAGTTCATTAGGGTATGATATGTCTACCTCATACACTCTGCCTATATCTGACGTCGGCGTCAAAGCATCTAATCCGTCTAACTTAGGCTCCACCCATTTAAAGTCACCGTATGGCATGTGCTGTGACATGGCCCATCCGTACAAATTGTTACAATCTTGGTAAACTATCCATGACTTGGATTTTGTTGAGTCATAATCTTGGATTTTTTCATTATTAGCTTTAGCGTACCTCATACTTGCTTGTGTGAGGCCACCGCGGATTGAATTTTCGAAAAATAAGTGGGTGTCAAAATCAGAGAGTAATTCTAGTTTGACTTTGGTATATTTCAACATACAGTCAAAACTAAAACCTGGAGCTGTAAAGTAGTAAACAGGGTCTAAATTGTACGTAGAAATGCACATATCTTTGAAATTTTCGAACACGTCAGCCAACAGCAGCACGTCAATTTTTAGATATAAATCACTATATTCTCCTAGGGTTTTGCATTTGAAATGGTTCCATACTGTGACTGCGTGTTCGTATTCCTCGTCGTCTATATGTGATTCGTGCAGTGAACTGTAAAAATCTTCTTTTCGAGGCAAAATTGTTTCTTCTAACTTTTCCCAACAATCGGTAAATTCGTAAGGGTATACACCCTTACGTGTGACGAGATTCATATCTCTGGGTACGAATGCTTTTGAGGTTTCTTTAAACTTCTCGAACCCTGGTGTTAATAAATTTTCTGCGAGTGTTGATAACTTTGATGCCATGAATCGACTAGAGTCTATGAATCGAATTGAAAAGTTGTTGGTAACGTGTTTTGAAAATGAAATGTATTTTTCTTCGCTGTTCGGAATCACTGAGATTGATTTAGTGTCATTTCCGAGTTCGGTCACGATAAAATGTGCATCATAATTAGACATATTGTGTAGAAAGCACGGTACAAAGTTAGGTTTTTGGAGTTTCAGATTGCAAGTATTGCATAAAGTTTGCCTAAATTTTCCTGATAGATGGCAGTGATCTGCCACTTTTTGGTTTTTGTTAGAAAAATTACATTCACATAGATTGCATGTACTTTTCGATACATGTGCTATTTGCTCTTCTTCTGTCATTATGATGGGTTTATTTGTTTTAAGTAAATCTTGAACTCTTCTCGCGATCTCTGTCACTTCATTAACGAAACGTTTGGCTACATCCTGATGTGACTCGCTTCCGCGATGAATAATAGTTGATGTTGGTATCTCATATTTCTCAAGCAAATCAGCGGGGACGTTTTCTGAAGCCTTTACGAAAACTCCATAGCTCATTGGCTCGTGCTTTTGAAAAGCTGCTGTTTTCTTGCCTTTTATTTCGTTACATTTAACAAGGAGTGCCTCGAAATCGGCATATATAGCGAACGGATGTCTTTGAGCGTTACTCCACCCATCGAACTGTAATAATGTACCGGGCTTAGGCATCTTGGGTAGAATTGGCTTATGTGCTCCACATATCAACTTATGTTGTTCAAGCCCCGCCTGACCTTTTAACTTGTATTTTGTATGTATATTGTCAAAACTGGTGAAGCAACGTTTGCAAAATATTACGCTCTCTTCATGTCCGGTTATTTGTGATCTCACAAGTCTCGAAAGGTTAGAAATGTAAGTGTAGTGGCTTTTATTGCCATCAGTAATTAGTAAGAGATCAGAATGATATTTTTTTTCTTCATCCACAACCTTCAGTGGATAAACAATATGTTTCTTATTCTTTTCTTTTTTCAATCCATAAACGTTGACTGAAATTTTCGGATTATTTTTTTCAAATATTTTTATTTCCCTCACAGGTGTTGGGAATGTTAAACCAGAAAAATTATATTTGTCCTCGAGCGATGTATAATTTTCAGCCACTTGATTTTTAACCTTACCCGAAACGTGTCTGGCTAGAATTGCCCACTTGAAGCACTGTTGGTCCGAGTTTTGAGGATTGATAATTGCTTTTTTATTTTTAATGTCCTCTGGAAGTGTAATATAAGACGAACCACAAATAGGCGTATAATTATATACTCCTAACAGTAAACCATCTACTGATTGTAAGGTAAATCCACTTCCTTTAGAAGTATACATTTCTCCTTCGAGCAAAAGATTGGCAAAATCTTGATTAATTTTAGCTTCGATATCTGTATCTATAAACAATTCCTTAGCTGAGGTCTTAAATGCTCTATTCTCGGCTGAATTTTCACGTAATACCAATTGATTTTATTCGATAACGATGTGCCTGTCTTAATAAATCCTCGTGTCTTGGCGATGCTCATGCGTGTTTTTTTAGCATTGGCTGCTTCGTTCGAATTTTCCGTATGATATGGGCGCTTATGACCATTGCGAGATTGAACTGAAAAAAAATTTTTTTTACTATTGTTTTGCTTAAGATTATAGAAATGCATGTTACAGCTTGAAAATCTAAAAACTTTTTAATGAGATAGAAAAGATAAATTGATATAAATATAAAAGTTTTTAGTAAAAGTACATGAAGAAAAATTAAGAATTTAAAAAAATGTGATCATCATATAGAAAATATGATTTTTAAAAATATACAAAATGAGGTAGGCGCCAAGCTCTAGTATTACATACATGTATATATATATTATATATGTAAAAGCAAAAACAAATATGATATAGAGCTCTCAGCTATAGTAATAATACACAACGTTCTTTTGTGTAGCATGAAATAATAGTAAAGGTAAGATGTATATACGCTGGCGTTCGCAATAGTTTATTAAGATATTTATATAAATAGTCTGCCTATTTATGTTTTTATTGGTATTATATTAAATGAGTATAGTATAGTATAGTTCTTCATAGAAAAATAAAATATTCATATTGTATTATTATATATGTATAAAATGATTAGATATATTTATTAAAATATCTGTTTATACTTAAAAATATAATATATAATAAATTAAAATTATTTATGTATGTTTTTAATAACGTTATGACAATAATCGTATGGAAATATTTTTCAAATAATATATTATTACATGTATTTATCAAAATTATTGAACAATTTTACGAACATTTATAAGATATATATACATATGATCTTAACGGATTAACTATGATGATTATAGGATTTATCACGATTTTATCTAAATTTTGATATGTTTTCTATGATTTTATACAACTTAGTATATTTTTATAAAGCAATATTTATTTTAATTCATCGATAAAGTAATAATTCTACATGAAGTGTTCTATTTTTTATAAAGTACCTAATATATTTATAATTACCTAAGTAAGTTATATATATATATATATGAAGTTATGAATAATATTATATTTACCATTATAATCGTAAATGTGTTCAGCTGGTGTAAAAAAATCTTGAATTTCTTGCTTGGTTATGGTTGGTTGTTGATGAATTACAATATTTGAACCTGAAAAATAGTAATATTTTGGATAGGTACTTGAAAAAATGATTCATCGAATAAATTACATTTTATTTAACACATTTATTATATATTACTTTTAGATAAGTTTTAATGTAATAATTAAACATGATATACGTAGCCTTGATTTTATATATATATATATTTTATCTAATAAATCTGTAAATAGTTAAAAAATACTTACGATGTTTATCCTTGCTATGTCTGATGAGGTTATCTTTTCGCGTGAATATTTCTGAGCATATATTGGCATATTGCATGAAATCTTTTTGGAAACATCATGTGACTTGGCATGTCTGTGTAGATTTTTAATCATTGTAAAGGTTTTACCACATATACTACACGGGAACATGATTACGTTTGATGAAAACTGAAGAATACTAGTCGAACTCGCGAAACAAGTCTTTACCCTTCAACCAGGCTGGTCTCACTCGCATACAATAATAAGGACCGTGAAGTAATGTGTACCAAACACGGGTCGCGCTACATATGACCCATACTGCGCATGCGCATATAACTATCGTTCCTCGAAACTATATTTTGATTTTCGACGTTTGTAATATTTTATATTTTTATATTGTAAACAGTTGTATATTATACTAACCTAATAATCTATGAACAAGTCACTAACCACGTGAACTACAGAACTGTTTCAGATTTAACATTTTGTGCGTGTCCTGTGTATTTATTTTATTATATTTTTACTTTGATAGTTTAATTCATTCATTCTTACACAATGGTATTATACCAATGCTGTATAAAGGGATGTAAAGCTAAAGGTTAGTATTGTTATGTAATTGTATTCTATTAAGTTTACTCAGGTACCTACTATAATTTAATTTAGGTATTTAAAACAACTTCCTTTCATAACTTAATAATTATAAATTGTTGGCTTAAATAGGCCGAACTCCATATTACCTATATAACCACCTTTTGTTATATTAGATGTTATATCTCATCGGTTTCCGAACATAAGACTTTATCCTATCCGAATGAGGGAATGGATGAAAATTGCTGGGTTAGAGCATCAAGATTCTCAAATTGTGTACAACAAGAAAAGAATTTGTGGTGCACATTTCACAAGTGATTGTTTAAGTCCTGGGACCAAAAGATTGAAATGTAATTCATATCCTACGCTACATATTCCTGCAGGTAAAATATTAAAATTAATTCAAACGTATAAAACTTTGGAAAACTGACTTATATTAGGTAAATACTTATTGCAATCATGTGAAATGCAATTTTATTTTAGCAGGTGATTCATCTTCTTCTAAAGAATCACTACACGATAATACCGAAAATGACTTTCAAGAAGTGAACATGCCTGGTACCTCATCAACCAATCTTGACTTATCTGGGTCTGATGTATTATATATCCCATCTCTGTTACCACGTATGTATATAATAGTTTCAATTTTTTTAAATATACACATTACGTTGCTAATAATACATAACACATCACTTATATTGCTCAATGACATATTATAGCATTTAGTTATGATTTTGCATTTGCTTATTTTGTAATTTTGATGTTAAAAATAATTAAAACTATTACACTATAAGTAAAACTATAAATTTGCCTATATTTAACATCATGTCGACATGATTATCAAATATGTTTTGCTTTGCTATGTAGATGACGATAACGGCTTGCTTTGTAATGTCACTAGAATAACAGCACAAGTTAAAAATCGAAAAATAAAGAAAAAAGATACTGGTTAATAGAATTATTTAAGCTTTCATATATTATAATTATTATGATACATTAATAAATTAATATTTTTTTAATGTTGATATATAGGTTTATTAAAACAGATAGGTGTTACAAAATGTAGTCATCTAACACCAAAGTGTAAAAAGTTATATACTATTGCCAATCAATTGAAGAAAAATTGTAGGCGAAATGGAAGTAGACAACAACTTTTTAAAAGCAGGTTACAAGCAGCAGAAACTTTCTCAGATAAATTCCTTTCAAAAATGACACCTGCGGCATCCATGTTTACTAGACTACAAGTACGAGAAACGCAGAAAAAAAATCATGGTCGTCGATTTACTGAAGACGAAAAAATTTTGAGTTTATCGTTATTTAAAAGGAGCCCTAAGTGTTACAGAATACTGTCAAAGCTGTTCACCCTACCCAGCAAAAGAACACTTAATTTAATTCTTTCAAGTGTTTCAGTCCGTCCTGGAATCAGTCCTTTGGTCATGAGTGTTTTGAAAGAAAATGTCAAAAAACTTAAGCCAATTGATAGGTGAGTTGAGATGTTTTTGTTAATAATATTACTATAATATTACATAGTCTAATACAATACAATTAATTTTTTTACATTTATTCATTTAGGTATTGTTCAATCCTTTTTGATGAAATAAGTCTAAGTAGCGGTATTCAGTATACACCGGCAACAGATGTGATTGATGGATTTGTTGACTCTGGTGCCTATAAAAATCAAAGCTTGGCTGACCATGCGCTTGTTTTTATGGTTAGAGGGATTAGAAAGAAGTTTAAGCAACCGGTATGTTATACGTTTTGCCAAGCAGCCACCAAACAAAATGAGCTAGTGCGACTGTTGAAAGAGGTAAATTGAACATCAAACAATTAGTTGTATAATATGCTAATGTTGATAATCTATTTCTAATAGGTTATTCGTGAAGTACACAAAACTGGATTAATTATTGTTGCGACTATTTCTGATCAAGGACGAGCAAACGAAGGAGCAATAAAAATATTAAATGCAGAAACTAGAGAATATTGTATAAGACAAAGTAAACTGTATAAAGATGATTTTTATGAGGTTGAAGTTGATGACACAAGGTTACAAATTGTTCATTTATTTGATGTTCCACATCTTATAAAATGTACAAGGAACAATTTGTTAACTAAAGACCTTAAGTTTACAATTGATGGTGTACAAAAAACAGCCAAGTGGGAGCACATTGTACAGTTGTACAATGCTGACAGTGCTATTCCTGATTCAAAAATGCTTCCTCGTTTATCAGATAAACATGTTATTCCGGAAAAAATATCTAAAATGAAGGTGAAATGTGCCACACAGATATTCAGCCATCGTGTGTCAGCTGTTATGAATTTTCTTGCTAGTGAGTATTATTTATTACAATTAAATAATAATAAAATTATTGTGTACATTTATGGTATTTTTGTTTACAGCTCAAAATATTATTGATTCTGATGCTGTTGATACTGCAACATTTCTATTATTTTTTGATAAGTTATTTGATTCAATGAACGGTTCTTTTGATAAAATAGTTGACGGCAAAATTTATAGAACTGCAGTAAAGAAAAATTCTGTTCACCATCAATTATGGGAAGAAAGTCTAAAAATTCTGTCATCAATGAAGTTTGTGGGAAAAAATATGAAAACTGTTAGTGTTCCAACATTAAGAAACTGGATGACCACTATTAGAGGTAATTAATATAGTACAGTTAGTCAGCAACCTACTAATAATAATTTTTTAAAGGTTTTCAATATCTGTCAAAAGTGCTAGATGCAAAAGGTTTGAAGTCATTGTTGCCCCGAAATTTGAATCAAGATCCGCTGGAAAATTTTTTTGGAGCAGTCAGAAGTCTTGGTTGTACTAATCCCACTTGTGCATCATTCATTCAATCCTATAAAACGTTGATGCTCAACAATTTGGTATCACCTCATTCACCTGGTGCTAACTGTGAGGAAGATCTTACTGAGGGTACTTTGACAAATTATAAAAATTTATTTTGTTCTCAACAAGACATACATTATACTCAACAAAATTTAACGGCTGATTTACCCAGACCTTCTCTACCAATTCTCAGTGATAATACTGAATATTTAAGGCAATTGTCACATACCTATATATCGGGTTTCATAATAAAAAAATTAAATCGCGATGTCTTAAAAGATTGTAAAAAATGTCTAAAAATAATATGTACTGATCAACTATCAACAGAACATCAGCTTATATCAGTTAGAGAATATCGGCCTACTAAACTTAGTTTAAAATATCCTTCTACTTCATTTCGGTCCTTAATTAATAATATTATTACTTACATAAATAATGTATTACCTTCAATATGTCACCATCAACAAATTAAATTAACACTAGTAAATAATCTTTCATCAAATTTTGATTTAAGCAATTTATGCTGTTCTGACCATACTAATATTTTTAAAGAAAAAATTTTAAATTATATTGCTAAAATGTTTATCAACCATTGGTGTGTTGAAGTTAATAGAATTTTATGTGGTAAACGTCAAATAAGAGTAGGTGAAAAAGATCCCATTAAAATTCTAGCTAATGTATGGTATAATAGTCATTCAAAAAAAAAAAAATTACGGGTAAATACAATCAGGTATAAATTGTAATACTAAAAAAAATAATTGTAAATATGTATATAAATTGTATATATGTGTAAATACAAAAATGATTAGAAACTCCAACAGTGGTAAATTGGGTTAAACTATATTTTGTATATTATTATTATTTCTTAAATAATATTGAAAATATGTGATTAACTATTTTATTTAATATTTTTACATTTAATTATGCTTGAATTATTATATTTATAATTTATTATATTATTCTGTGTACTTGATGATTTGTTATTAATTCATTAATATGTTTAAATTATATTATTCATTAATTACTTATATTGTGTGAATACTTATTTACAATTTTTATATTTTACAATAAATGTTAAAATTGATTTGAATAGTTGTTTTTAATTATTTATCTTGCTCAATAGCCTATACCTCTGTAGCATCAATTTAAATTACATATTATTTAAAAATAATGAGGTACCTTGAAATAAATAGTATGAGAACCCCTGGATATGGGGTAATTACATATACCAACCACCGGGAGCGCCGTAGCCAATGTCACTTTTTTTAACGTGGAAGTTGCCTATCTATTATATATACTTATCTATGCCTTCAACGAATAGATGGGTAATGAATTATAGAAAAATATAATATTGTACTTTAAATAACAGTGTGAAATAGTTTTATCTAAGCGAATTATAAACTAATATCAGAACTAGTGGTGAAAAAATGAACTACGGTGTTCATTAATGTAAAATAAATAATTTGATTTTTATAAAACTTGTAAAATATTTGTATACACTTTAAAACACTTAAGAACTCTGAAATAACTCGACTTGACACTTGAACGGTAGTAAACGGACTGATCTCACTTTGCTCTGTGTACATTATGGCTGGAATTCATCGACAATACTCGGACGTGTCACTACAGGCTTGTACAGGTCTGTAGTCGGATGATGTGAGGACGGGTGGCGGGGTGTAAAATATAATTTAGGCTGGTACTCTGTTGGATTGGAATGTCTTATTGCTTATAACTGTGACTAAGTGTGAGTTTGTGTGTGCGTGTGATACATTTCGATGTATAACGTATGCTTTATCGAGATGTTTATTCGAATTTGATTATAATCTGAAAATGGTATAATATTTTTAGATATGTGTTATGTTATTACCTTATATGATATTATGAGCATGTATGATATAGTCGATACAAATGTACATTAGAATATTATATTTATATTTTTTAAAAGGGTAGGTAATGTATTTGATTAGGAAGGGGTAAAATATATGTCATACAAGTGTTTGATATAGTCGATACAAATGTACATCAGTATATTATATATATTTTTTAAAAGGGTAAATAAAAGGGGAGGTAATGTATTTGAAGGAGAAGGCATAAAATATATGTCGGTCACGTGTCGGATCGGGTGGCTTGTGACGAATTTATGTGTGTTGCGGGTTGCCTATATTGAGTAATTAATACAAGTTTGGGAGGAGCCTGTACTACGAATTGCCTATACAGAGAAGCCTATGCTTTTACATGTAAAATTTAAGGGGGAGGAGCTGCTGAACCTACATAATTATCCTACTCTTAAGGGGATTCGATCCGGTGATTTAATAAGGGGTCGTGTATAGGCAATTCAATGTATTATAATCGTTTCGCAGTGTATTTGTGTGCGAAGTAAATGATCATTAGTGTGCGTAGATACGTTCGGAATCAGTGGTTCGCACCCGCATGCACATGTCACATAATAAAATATTTGTTCCAACGAGAAACTAATTTCAATCTATTGAGACCCAAAAGCCTGACAAAAATACGATAACTTAGAATGATCGGATTTTAGTTCTGTAAACATATTTGAATTCATCGTTCTTTTTTCTAGGTTATTGTGGGAGTCGATTTTTGAATAACTGTTTAACTTTTTAAAGAAAGACACAAACAATTTTCAAAAAATTGAGAAATCGATATATGATTTAAAGTGAATTCTAAAAAAAATATCGAAAATTGATTCCCACAATAACCTAGGAAAATTGTCAATGAACTCGAATCTTTTTACAGAATTGAAATCTGATAATTCTAAGTAGGCGTATTTTTGTCAGGCTTTTAGGTCTAAATCATGAAATAAATACGCTGGATCGAATCCCCTTAATATTATAGTATTTAATTTTAATTTATTAATTTTTACTACATTTTGTGTTGACTTAATACAATTGTGATTTATTTAAATCTTGACTATTTGTAATTGTATTGTATGAATATTGATTAGTATTTGTATATTTTGTAGTATTGTCATTTAAAGATAAAATTGTTCATTAAAAATTAATGTATTTATATTATCAAAGTATGCCGGAGACCAAACGTCCTATGGCTAATAAGCAGGGCTCGTAACTTCATGCACTAAAAAATGCATAAATAAGCATGCATTCATGCACTAAAAATGGTCAAAATATGCATTAAAATATGCACTTAAAAGTTCGAAAATATGCATTTATATGCCTTCACATTTTTAAATTATGAACTCAAAATATGCATTATGTAAAAAAACATGACCAAATTTTAAAATAATAAGAATAAATCCATACATTTTAAAAGTATTTTATTCCTTTTTATTTTTATATATTTAACAGTCAAAATTAATAAAATAAAAATAAAATTAATACTTGTGAAGTTCAAATAGCTTTGACATCTTTATAAATTTTAATTAGGTACCTAGTCATTTTTGTCTAATTTGTGTACACCCTTATTCAGCACCAACAACGAAAATATTTGGAACTAAATATTAGGTTTTTCATTTTGAGATAATTTAGTAATATATATTTTATAAGTGTATTTTTTATGTTTTCCAACTTAAGAGGGCTCACTATAGTAGACAAAACATGGCATAAAACCATGGTTTCGTAATTCAAGTAATACGGCTTATTGAAGTAGCTTACAGTAAAAATACCTATTATAAAAATTGTAGAGTAGAACTTTTTTTACAATCGTAAGAAGCCCGATTTTCAATATTTTTAATAATTAGCTAAAAATTTTAAAAAACCGTTATAATTTACCATATTGTGATAATGGACGATTGGAACAAGATATCAAAAATCGGAAGAAACTTTTCAAATATTTGTCTAACAAATATTTTTATGAAATAATATGCACTAATGACTGTAAAAAATCAACTATATGCCAAATATGACTTTACACCCAAAACATGCAAAAACATGCACTATCAAACTTCATATTATTATTACTATTGTTATGAAACGGATTTGTATCACAGTTAGCATGTTTTCCTGTGTAGCAAAAAAAACATGCAGATGCATGAACTTACGAGCCCTGCTAATAAGTAATAACTCTCCGAGACGAAAAGTCCTATCTCAATAATTGCCGGGGACGAAACGTCCGTGGACTGGTTTTTTTGACGGTGACAAAACGGCGGGGGCGAAACGTCCGTTTACCGTTTATATGTACTTATATATTACGTCTATTACAAAAATGTGTGTTTTTTATTTCGAATTTTGTAAATATTTTTACAATTTATATTTTTAATCATTAGGTAGTAGGTACATTGTGCACGTAAGAAATAACAAACATTTTTAATTTGTAGACAAGATATTGTAATGTTTGAAAATAAAAATGATTTTAAAAAATAAAAGCTCTGATGACATTAATATTCATATTTTCAAGTTTATATAGTAATAATAATACGATTCATTGTTCTATACGGGAGTAAGCCCTGCTGAGCCAAGGTTTATAGATAATAATCTATTATCTATAATTTTTGCTGCTGAGCTGCACATGGCCACATGGGTCGGTAAATGACTAAATGAGTATGATTTTTGATAAGATATGCACTACCTTTAGCAAAGGAAAAGTTGAATACATGTTTGGAGAGGCCAACAATTAGAAATATTGGAGGTATACTTAAAAAGTATGAAGTTAATGATAAGGTGATAGGTATGTAGAAATCATAGTGATCATAGTAGTAAATGGGTACTTGTCCACCTGGGTTAATTATGCAAAACCTATCTGGAATGACTTATTTAATTAAGTGTGGAGGAGACATAGTTTGGAAGAGGCATATTAATCAAATTATCTTTAAATACCTGTATAATATGTATCAATTGAAGAGAAAAAAAATGTAAAATTTAGTTCAAGATTTTACAAATATGTTATTATTTGATTACGAAGTGTGGAGGACAGTAATGTATGATAGTCACTGGTAATTTCTAAGTCAGATATGTGGTTGCCGTATGTCGAATATAGCTATGTAAATGTAAAAGTTACTAATTAAAATACAAATATGGTTATTGAGTCTTTTCCATCCATTTCAATCCGATGAAGTACCAACAACATATAATACAATATAATGCAAACATTATTATAAAATAACAACAAGAGAGCATGGATGATGATTTTGATTTTTAAGTCTTACAATTTGTAACTTTACTTTGATATTAAAATAAGAAAACTGTGCCTATTGTAAATATGGAAAATACTTACATAATAATATTACTGCATTTGGAAGATATAGATACATAATCAATGGGCATATTGTCTTTTTAGTTGTTCATAAGATAATTGAGTTAATATATTATAGTAAAACCTAGTTAAATAGTGTGAATACATGATACATGACAAAACAGATATACTTTTTTACTGGCAAATGCATATTTGTAACAAATATCATGTGATATTAATATTACATACAGGTTAACAATAAATATTAATAATAATAATTTATTATTATTTATTAATAATATCAATGAATCCCAATGCACATAATAGGTACACATAAAAAACAAAACAAAAATGTACACCAAGATTTCATTTTTCATTAAATTCACTAAGTTCTATGACCTCTTCAGCTTTAATTTATGTTAGGATATTATTAAAAAAGATATATGATAAAATAAGATATAATAGGACATAATAAAATAAACAAATAATAAATCAATAATTGATTTAAGTTTTTATAATATCATATTTAGGACATAATAAATTATATTCATATTATTAATTTTAAAAAGGTTATAAAAACTAAGAAGTTGTATTAAAAGTAATAATGTGTTGGTTAGATCACAATATTAAAAGTTTAAAATTTATCTTCAGTACAGTCCACAACAACAGGGGCTTCGTCGTCATCCTCTTCATCTAACCCATTGAATTCCCAACCAAACTTTTGTAGCAAAAATCTCTTTATTTGAATCGTGCCATCTTTAAGATTATCTTCCAGTATAAAATCACAAGTTTCTAATGTCCTAAATAATTCTTTTAGACCATTATAAATAACATTATTGTTTTCAACAATGTCGACCAAAAAGCCTTCTTCAGGTATTGTTTCTAGTTGATGACGTACTGCTATAAAAAACTTTGCAAAAAAGTTTTGATCCTGAGCAATTGCATCTTTACTCATACAAAATAATTGAAACAGCTTCTTCCAGCGCTCAAAAGACTCATAACTTAAACCAAGAAGAAAACAAACATAGGAAAATTGTAGTTCAGCTAATAAATCTATTTTACTGAAAAAAATAAAAATAAAGGCATATTATTGCATTTAATTAATACTGAAGATAATAATTATAATAATAAATAACTATGTAAATATGATAATAACCTGTCATGTTTTTCAGCCATGTAATCGAGTATGTATGAAGTATCAAGTGAATATTTAGTGATTTCAGAAAGTGATGAACCAGGTGGATAATGACACTCGGGAGGTTCAGTAAATCTAAATAATATTGACACTATTAATCTACATACAAAGTACATTATAATACAAACTAACAAAGTTCACCTTATTTTATTTTCTTCTTTCGGTACTAAGTTGGGTAATTGTTCGTATCCAACATCTGTTTCACTTCTAATAGGACCCCATTTTCTTCTTTTTTTTGTGTTTTCCTTAACCATTGTAGGAAATAACTCCATTGCTGATCTGATTAATTTTGTTTCAGGGCATAACCTGTGTATTAATTTTTCTAAAATGAAAAAATAATAACTGATAACTAGAGGTATATTATTACATAGATTTATAATTATACATACTAGTGAGTAGTGAAGACAAACCATTCCACTTTGATAGTTCTTCATATGGATATGGTCCCAAACAGTCATCAAAATATAAGGTATTTGTTTTGTATTGCACTATTTCTAACCTGGGTACATCTACCAAAATTTCATTGTTTGTATCCCACTTTTTTACAAGACATTCACCTTTTTTAAAATCATGGAAAAATCCACAACGTGGAGCTGTATTACCATACTTATCAGTGGCACTGTAAATATTATATTGTTGTTAATCATGAACTTCTTATTACAAACGTGTTTAAACATTTTAAATAGTAACTTGAAGTCACTTATAATACATTTTATTCATATTACCTGTAGTACACAAAATGTATACCAGGAGGTATCATTTTGATTCCTTTGAATTTATCACCAGTCGCCCAGGACATCATATCGATGCCAAATTCCATGCCCGACGGTATGTCGAGGAAAAACGCTGTCGCACCGTTCAGATACAGTTTCATGGCACTTTCTTGATCCATGATCGATATATCATTAAATTCAATATTATATAAGGGACGCTAGTACAAACAATTAAAAATGAGGTACATTTGTAAATTATTTTCATTAAAACTACCCACATGTGTTGTAAGACGTATTTAGTTGTATATAATTTGTCATGATTTTATATATTTAAATTTTACAGATTTAAAAATCTAGACATGGTGGACACGACGTGATAACCGTGTCTAATCGTGATAATACTATCAACAAAAACATGGCAGACAAGGTAAGCAACTGTTTGTTTTGATTGGATCACGATGTCGGCCGATGTAGTGTCACGGACATAATATAGATGGCGATATATCTATATGGCCGTAGTTGATGTACTGAAAGTAGATACTATATAGCAGGCTGGTCTCACTCGCATACAATAATAAGGACCGTGAAGTAATGTGTACCAAACACGGGTCGCGCTACATATGACCCATACTGCGCATGCGCATATAACTATCGTTCCTCGAAACTATATTTTGATTTTCGACGTTTGTAATATTTTATATTTTTATATTGTAAACAGTTGTATATTATACTAACCTAATAATCTATGAACAAGTCACTAACCACGTGAACTACAGAACTGTTTCAGATTTAACATTTTGTGCGTGTCCTGTGTATTTATTTTATTATATTTTTACTTTGATAGTTTAATTCATTCATTCTTACACAATGGTATTATACCAATGCTGTATAAAGGGATGTAAAGCTAAAGGTTAGTATTGTTATGTAATTGTATTCTATTAAGTTTACTCAGGTACCTACTATAATTTAATTTAGGTATTTAAAACAACTTCCTTTCATAACTTAATAATTATAAATTGTTGGCTTAAATAGGCCGAACTCCATATTACCTATATAACCACCTTTTGTTATATTAGATGTTATATCTCATCGGTTTCCGAACATAAGACTTTATCCTATCCGAATGAGGGAATGGATGAAAATTGCTGGGTTAGAGCATCAAGATTCTCAAATTGTGTACAACAAGAAAAGAATTTGTGGTGCACATTTCACAAGTGATTGTTTAAGTCCTGGGACCAAAAGATTGAAATGTAATTCATATCCTACGCTACATATTCCTGCAGGTAAAATATTAAAATTAATTCAAACGTATAAAACTTTGGAAAACTGACTTATATTAGGTAAATACTTATTGCAATCATGTGAAATGCAATTTTATTTTAGCAGGTGATTCATCTTCTTCTAAAGAATCACTACACGATAATACCGAAAATGACTTTCAAGAAGTGAACATGCCTGGTACCTCATCAACCAATCTTGACTTATCTGGGTCTGATGTATTATATATCCCATCTCTGTTACCACGTATGTATATAATAGTTTCAATTTTTTTAAATATACACATTACGTTGCTAATAATACATAACACATCACTTATATTGCTCAATGACATATTATAGCATTTAGTTATGATTTTGCATTTGCTTATTTTGTAATTTTGATGTTAAAAATAATTAAAACTATTACACTATAAGTAAAACTATAAATTTGCCTATATTTAACATCATGTCGACATGATTATCAAATATGTTTTGCTTTGCTATGTAGATGACGATAACGGCTTGCTTTGTAATGTCACTAGAATAACAGCACAAGTTAAAAATCGAAAAATAAAGAAAAAAGATACTGGTTAATAGAATTATTTAAGCTTTCATATATTATAATTATTATGATACATTAATAAATTAATATTTTTTTAATGTTGATATATAGGTTTATTAAAACAGATAGGTGTTACAAAATGTAGTCATCTAACACCAAAGTGTAAAAAGTTATATACTATTGCCAATCAATTGAAGAAAAATTGTAGGCGAAATGGAAGTAGACAACAACTTTTTAAAAGCAGGTTACAAGCAGCAGAAACTTTCTCAGATAAATTCCTTTCAAAAATGACACCTGCGGCATCCATGTTTACTAGACTACAAGTACGAGAAACGCAGAAAAAAAATCATGGTCGTCGATTTACTGAAGACGAAAAAATTTTGAGTTTATCGTTATTTAAAAGGAGCCCTAAGTGTTACAGAATACTGTCAAAGCTGTTCACCCTACCCAGCAAAAGAACACTTAATTTAATTCTTTCAAGTGTTTCAGTCCGTCCTGGAATCAGTCCTTTGGTCATGAGTGTTTTGAAAGAAAATGTCAAAAAACTTAAGCCAATTGATAGGTGAGTTGAGATGTTTTTGTTAATAATATTACTATAATATTACATAGTCTAATACAATACAATTAATTTTTTTACATTTATTCATTTAGGTATTGTTCAATCCTTTTTGATGAAATAAGTCTAAGTAGCGGTATTCAGTATACACCGGCAACAGATGTGATTGATGGATTTGTTGACTCTGGTGCCTATAAAAATCAAAGCTTGGCTGACCATGCGCTTGTTTTTATGGTTAGAGGGATTAGAAAGAAGTTTAAGCAACCGGTATGTTATACGTTTTGCCAAGCAGCCACCAAACAAAATGAGCTAGTGCGACTGTTGAAAGAGGTAAATTGAACATCAAACAATTAGTTGTATAATATGCTAATGTTGATAATCTATTTCTAATAGGTTATTCGTGAAGTACACAAAACTGGATTAATTATTGTTGCGACTATTTCTGATCAAGGACGAGCAAACGAAGGAGCAATAAAAATATTAAATGCAGAAACTAGAGAATATTGTATAAGACAAAGTAAACTGTATAAAGATGATTTTTATGAGGTTGAAGTTGATGACACAAGGTTACAAATTGTTCATTTATTTGATGTTCCACATCTTATAAAATGTACAAGGAACAATTTGTTAACTAAAGACCTTAAGTTTACAATTGATGGTGTACAAAAAACAGCCAAGTGGGAGCACATTGTACAGTTGTACAATGCTGACAGTGCTATTCCTGATTCAAAAATGCTTCCTCGTTTATCAGATAAACATGTTATTCCGGAAAAAATATCTAAAATGAAGGTGAAATGTGCCACACAGATATTCAGCCATCGTGTGTCAGCTGTTATGAATTTTCTTGCTAGTGAGTATTATTTATTACAATTAAATAATAATAAAATTATTGTGTACATTTATGGTATTTTTGTTTACAGCTCAAAATATTATTGATTCTGATGCTGTTGATACTGCAACATTTCTATTATTTTTTGATAAGTTATTTGATTCAATGAACGGTTCTTTTGATAAAATAGTTGACGGCAAAATTTATAGAACTGCAGTAAAGAAAAATTCTGTTCACCATCAATTATGGGAAGAAAGTCTAAAAATTCTGTCATCAATGAAGTTTGTGGGAAAAAATATGAAAACTGTTAGTGTTCCAACATTAAGAAACTGGATGACCACTATTAGAGGTAATTAATATAGTACAGTTAGTCAGCAACCTACTAATAATAATTTTTTAAAGGTTTTCAATATCTGTCAAAAGTGCTAGATGCAAAAGGTTTGAAGTCATTGTTGCCCCGAAATTTGAATCAAGATCCGCTGGAAAATTTTTTTGGAGCAGTCAGAAGTCTTGGTTGTACTAATCCCACTTGTGCATCATTCATTCAATCCTATAAAACGTTGATGCTCAACAATTTGGTATCACCTCATTCACCTGGTGCTAACTGTGAGGAAGATCTTACTGAGGGTACTTTGACAAATTATAAAAATTTATTTTGTTCTCAACAAGACATACATTATACTCAACAAAATTTAACGGCTGATTTACCCAGACCTTCTCTACCAATTCTCAGTGATAATACTGAATATTTAAGGCAATTGTCACATACCTATATATCGGGTTTCATAATAAAAAAATTAAATCGCGATGTCTTAAAAGATTGTAAAAAATGTCTAAAAATAATATGTACTGATCAACTATCAACAGAACATCAGCTTATATCAGTTAGAGAATATCGGCCTACTAAACTTAGTTTAAAATATCCTTCTACTTCATTTCGGTCCTTAATTAATAATATTATTACTTACATAAATAATGTATTACCTTCAATATGTCACCATCAACAAATTAAATTAACACTAGTAAATAATCTTTCATCAAATTTTGATTTAAGCAATTTATGCTGTTCTGACCATACTAATATTTTTAAAGAAAAAATTTTAAATTATATTGCTAAAATGTTTATCAACCATTGGTGTGTTGAAGTTAATAGAATTTTATGTGGTAAACGTCAAATAAGAGTAGGTGAAAAAGATCCCATTAAAATTCTAGCTAATGTATGGTATAATAGTCATTCAAAAAAAAAAAAATTACGGGTAAATACAATCAGGTATAAATTGTAATACTAAAAAAAATAATTGTAAATATGTATATAAATTGTATATATGTGTAAATACAAAAATGATTAGAAACTCCAACAGTGGTAAATTGGGTTAAACTATATTTTGTATATTATTATTATTTCTTAAATAATATTGAAAATATGTGATTAACTATTTTATTTAATATTTTTACATTTAATTATGCTTGAATTATTATATTTATAATTTATTATATTATTCTGTGTACTTGATGATTTGTTATTAATTCATTAATATGTTTAAATTATATTATTCATTAATTACTTATATTGTGTGAATACTTATTTACAATTTTTATATTTTACAATAAATGTTAAAATTGATTTGAATAGTTGTTTTTAATTATTTATCTTGCTCAATAGCCTATACCTCTGTAGCATCAATTTAAATTACATATTATTTAAAAATAATGAGGTACCTTGAAATAAATAGTATGAGAACCCCTGGATATGGGGTAATTACATATACCAACCACCGGGAGCGCCGTAGCCAATGTCACTTTTTTTAACGTGGAAGTTGCCTATCTATTATATATACTTATCTATGCTATATAGTTAATCCACATTCTACTTCGTGGATGGTGGATCTGGTGATTGTGATCCTGTAATATTATAATCACGAGATGTTTTTTTAATTTATTCATTTTTATTTTTTATCTACATGCTACAGCTACAAGTCTTCAACCGTCTACTGAGCTACATCAAGTTGATCTGTTGATCTTTGATGTCATCACTCATCAACCATACTATACACATAGTACATTGCCCAAATAAATTAATAAATACAAATTATTTAAAATAATATGATATTATAGTTAATAGGTAATTAATTATAATTATTACAAATTAATAATTTTGTTGGCATAATATTAAATTAGTAAATACTCATTCTGCTTGCTGACTTAAAAGTTTCACTTACAGTAGGTAATTATTTTTTTCAAAGAAATAATTATTCATTATTTGAAACTTATTATTTTTATTCGTTAAAAAATTCTATGTTTGTGTTTAACTAATGTTAAAAGAAGGTAAGCCATTATATGTTATATAAAATGCATGATTAACTTAAGTCAATTTATTTGACCATGTTTATGCTTTTTTTCACGTTCATGTGTACTAATACCAATGTATAATATAATATATAATATTATATACTTATTACATTAATATTAAAAGCTGTTGATACAACAGTACTTATACCAAATAGCAGCATTTTGATCACAATATAAATCATACCTTTTAATTTAGTTAGCTAATCTAATTATTTTTCTTTGTACCTATTATTTTATTTATGGTCTTAAGAAAGAATAAAATAATAGTAATATCAATCTGATAGTATTTACAATTTAGTATTTAATACAACAACAATAATAATAGAATACCTATATTAGAAAATAATTTTGAAATAATTAGATGTAATCTCTTACATACTCTAGATAATCAATGGAATATTCTTTAATATTTTAATAAGATTTTTGTGTTTAAGACAAATAAAATGATATCAAGAAATTATATATCTAATTAAATTAATACTTGATATATTATTATGTGTAGGAAAATTGTAATGGCTCAAATGTTTTAATAGTATAAAGGGTATGGAGAAGAAAATATTACGTTTATGTCATGTGTGCTGATTTTCTTAACTAAATCCTGACTCAATATTATAACTATTCAAAATGATATGTAATAATACAAGTTTATATTTTTTTTCAGAGGTATCTCAATATTTTAGTAATATTATGGAAAAAGAGTCAGATATAAGTGCTAGTATAGCAGCAATCACTACGTTAATGAATTTATTGGAACATGATAAATGTAAGTACACTTAAAAAATAAATAGATTTATGTACAGGTTCCACAATTCCACATCATGAACATTTTAGACAATTTAAATTACATTACTATTTAAAGTTACAGGTTACAACACCATCAGTTGAATAAAACTAATTTATAAATTTGGCAAAATAATATGAAAGCTTTCATGTTTTTACAATGAAATACTTATTGATAATTATTTTTGTATTTATTGTGACAACTATATTGTTACACATTTAATAATAATTTTACTACTTAAATGTAGTCGATTATTAATTTTTTAAATTGTGAGTGGAGCAAGGAAGCTAGTGGTTTTATAATATTAATAGTATTTATTTTTTTTTATTTTTTTTTTTATCTTATATACAACATTTCTACCAGAAGGCACTCTTTGATTTCAACGTATATATTCGTATCTTTTAGTAAATTAGAACAATATGGTACTTTAGAGAAGTAATTTTCAATTTTCTCAATAGTTATTTAATGCGGGAAAAACTACCGACAGATTACGAAAAACCGCTAAACATGGGATTTTAATTTCTAACACTTTATTTATCACCTAGCAATGAATAAAAAATTATCTTTATATATTATATAGCTAATCCCGTGCACTTTGTTGCCCATAAAAACTAAAAAGTGATTGTTCAACTCCTTTTGGGTGCAATTCACCCTCACTGGTATGCAATCCGACTACCTCAATGTACGGACAATGTGCAAAAATTCGATTTGATGTATGCTTGCACTTGGTCTGCCCGATTAACCAATGGCAACCAATAATTATCATTATAATAGCTTTAAAACCCATAGCAACCATTTATAAACAAATTTCTTAAACTTAATTTCCACCGTAAATCTCTAAATCCCCGTTTCAACCACGCTTTAGAAGTTGAATTTTATAAATTTTCTTTCATATAAACCTATTCGCAAATCTACCAAATGTATATACAAAATTTCATTGAAATTGGTCAAGCCGTTTATAATAAAAAATAACCACATAGATTGTTTATATCTCTCTATTATTGTGCACTTAAGAGGCCATAATTCAAAGGTTATAATAAATCATAACAATATAAATAGTCCAGACTGACAAACCGTCTCTGCTAAGAATCATTTTTCTTATACACTGATATTATCAGTGTTGGGCAAGTTAATGAAAATAATAAACTGTGGAAAGTTAAGTTAATTCAATCAAATTGTCTTCAGTTAAGTTAAAAGTTAACAGAGAAAAAAAATTTAACTAGATAAGTTTAAAGTTAAGTTAGAAAATAAAATTAACTTATCTCAGTTAATGAAACGTTAATTTTTTTGAAGGTACAATATTTTTAAATCATAAACCACCATAGTATTTTGTTATACACAAACATTAACCAAGATATTTAACACTGTGTAAAAAATTAGATTATTATAATATATAATTCGAAAATAAATTACCAAAATCGTAAAAAAGTCGACAAATCAGTATTGCTAAGTTGATTATGCATGACTCAAAAATAAAATTACCTTAACTGAATGACAATGATAATTCACTATTAAAAGTTAAGTTACACCAATAAAAATGTTAACTGAATAAGTTAATAAGTTAAAAACAAAAATAACTAACTAGTTAAGTTAAAAAGTTAAAAAAAAATTAACGTAACTTTAACTTTTTAACAAGTTAATGCCCACCTTTGGATATTATATCATTGAATTCAAGTTTAATACAATCTATTATACGTTAACCCACTTGTAACCTACTGTACAACAGAGCGACATCCACTTACGCCTCTTTTTTATTTCATAATGTTTAGCTGAAACTGTACAAGAACTCGATTTGAATTTGCAATCTGCAGTAGATGTAATTACCAATAGTAGTTTCCGTATTACTGGTGTATCTTCTGGATGTGCATTATTTATGCGGTTTATAACATTTGCCAAATTGGATAATATTGTAAGTATTTTTAAATGTATAGTGTTACTAATATTTTACTTAAATAAGTTTCATTTTGAATATTTAGACAGTGAACCTATATTTATGGACTTCTCACAATAGCAGACTACTTATTAATGGATATTTTATCGGGTCCCAGCAAAAATATACTTTTTAGATAGGCCTTAAGTGTTCCTAACTTACTGGACCCTTCGATACAACTGTAATATATTTTTAATTTTAAATAGTCAACAAGTGTAAAGATAAATATAATTTTACATTTATCAATAATGAAAATAATTAATTAATATACTTACCACAAATATTAATATTATTCATCCGTGTTATGGCTTTACATAGACTACATTGAAAAAATAATGAGTTTAAAAAGAGAAATTATTGATAGTTTGTACATTTGAGAAGTGTAATATACGAGTACACCATTATGTCCAGCGGAAAGCGAAAAAGACTAACTTTGGCACAAAAAATTGAAATTATAAAATTTGTGGAAGCAGAAAATATTGGAATACGAGCAGTAGCTGAAAAATTTAATATTGGAAAAACACAGGTTAGTGATATATTAAAAAATAAAGCTTATTTATCACAATCATTTGTGGAGCAAGGAAACGAAGAATCTAAACGCAATTTTCCAAAATCGGGCGGTGAAATAATCGACACAGTGATATTTCAATGGTACCTACATGCTCGTGTCAACAGTTTTCCAATTTCGGGTCCAGTACTGAAAGAAAAAGCATTGGAATTGGCATCAGAAGTTGGCCTGAATGATTTTAAAGCATCTAATGGATGGTTGCAAAAATTTAAAGACAGGCATCGCATTTCTTATAGAAATATTTATACAGATCCTACATTACTAAAAGAGTGTGATATTACAGAATGGCTAAATAGTGTAAGAGAAACTATTAAAGGTTATAAAGAATGTGATATATTTAACTGTGATGAAACCGGTCTATTTTATCGAATTCTTCCTGAAAATACAATGAGCTTTATAAACGAGACCTGTATTGATGGAAATTTATCAAAGGAGAGACTGACCATTATGTTATGTACTAACATGGATGGAGAATTTGAAAAACCATTGATCATAGGAAAAGTTGGAAAATATAATTGTTTTAAAAACATTAATATAAACAGCCTTGAAATTGTTTGGAAATCCAACACTAAAGCATGGATGACACGTAACATTATGACTGAGTGGCTTTTAGATTTTGATTACAGAATGACTCAATCAAAAAGAAATATAGTTCTTTTTTTAGATAATGCAAGTTCTCATCATTCGCTTAACAATCTGCAATCGATTAAGCTAATATTTTTTCCGCCATATTTATCATCTTGTCAGCCTTTGGATCAAGGAATTTTTCAAAATTTTAAAATTCTATATCGACAATGTGTATTAAAACATCATCTATCAATAATAGACAATGGTTCTGGATTAATAAATAAAATCAATGTGCTTCACGCAATTCTTTGGATAAAGTATGCTATTAATGAAGTTAAAAGATCAACAGTTAGAAATAGTTTCATTAAATCTGGTATCTTGATCTCAGGTGAAAATGAAACAGAAGACAATATTGCAACTAATGATTATAAATCATTGTTGATCCGCTTGATTGGCGATGATTCAATTAATTATGCAGAGTTAGATAACAAACTATTGACCGAAAATCAATCATTAGATTTAATCAAAATAATGCAAGAACTCATTGACCCACAAATAAGTGATGAAGATGATACTGAAGATGATACCTCATATCTTCTAAATGAAGATGTAGTCTTGACAAATTTAGGTCAAATTTCTAATTCCACTGAAAAGAAAAAGATTGAACATCAAAATATTGGTTAAAAATCATTGTTTTCTATTTGTCTTTATCTTTAATGTCTATTAGTAGATTTTTATGTGTTTAAAAGTTATTATTATACATTTTAGTCTTAAGTAACATAATATACAATATAAAATCTAATTACACTTTTATGTAAATTAACAAATGTTATAAAATATGTTACTATGTTAATGTGATACTTTAAAGTTCGCTCTGCCTCTTTGCTTGTAAAATATTAATCATACACAACGTTATACAAGAGTAATAGAGCTATTACGATTAATAATAAATTTAAACATACTAGTTGTTCCAGAAAAAAACTTAATTTAATAATAATGTACATTGTTAATGATACTTTTTTTAAATTGTTTATTCATATTATATTGTTATACAATTATTCGGTGTATAAAAATAATGATACTAATTCAATTAGATATAATTTTTATTAAAATATTTTTTACACTTATTTTAGTAAATTATGATCAAGAATCTATCTTATTGTTATTTTTTTTTGACAGTATCAAGAGCAAGAAATTTAAACTTAAACAAAAAAGTACTTCAGTTAATATGTATACTTTTATGTACTTAATTTTAGACTTTTGCGGAGTGTAAAAAAGTTATGTTGGATCGAGGAAAAGTATTTTTGAAGAAACTTACCGATGCAAGAAATAAGGTTGCCAAAATTACTCTTCCTTTCTTTGTTGATGGCACTGTAAGTATTAAAATACATGCCTACTTACATATATAATATAATGAAGTGGCATATTTAGATCTTTTTATAAGAAAAATATAACAGTGATATCATGTTACATAGGTAATATAATAATATTAAAATAATATTATTATAATACATATTGTGTATAAAATATATTCTCCTCAAGTATAATATACATTCATATAACCATAGCTGTAAATATGACATTAATGTAATGAAATTACCAATATATTTTAATAATAACAAGTAAATTGAATTGATTGATCATGTGAGAGTCCTTAATGGATTGCCTCTCTCAACAAAGTATTTTTACTCATCTATATATGATTATTTTTGTTTTATTATTAATTTATTTTTTAATCCCTATTAATGTTTTTTCATTTCTCTTATCATATTATGTACTTAATACTAGGCCGAAATCTGGATAGATTGTATCATTGATTAAATATCAATATATATTATATATTTATATTATATGTATATTTAATCAATGATTGTATATACATATCTATTAAAAAACAAAAATATTTAATTTATTTATGTATCCCATTTACAACACTTATGCCCTTAAATATAGATTATATTATATTCCTTGTATATGTATTGTTTTTAGAATATCTTGACACATTCAAAATCTAGAGTGGTATTAGAAGCCATGAAATTAGCTGTGAATTCACAAAAAAGATTTCATGTTTTTGTATCGGAGTCATCTCCTGATAAAAGCGGGTAATTTGGTGGCGTATAATATTCATATTTAATAATATAATTTATAAAAAATTTTTTAATACATTCGTTTGTTTGTTAGAATTGAAATGTACAATTGTTTGAAGGCACTTGCTATTCCTTGCACATTGATATTAGATTCTGCTGTTGGTTACATCATGGAAAGAGTTGATATGGTTATGGTCGGAGCTGAATGTGTTGTAGAGAGTGGCGGAATAATTAACAAGGTAATAAATTAATATACACACTATTATCATATTAATAAATAACAATATTACAAATTTAACGTTAATCTAGCTACTATAATATCGATACTAGTTAGATTTTATTTATTATTTCAGTATACTGTAACGTATCGGTATTTAGGTATACCGAAACATTTCGGTTTTTCAGTATACCGTTTCAAACTGTTATTGAAATCAATACCGTAATACCGAAAATTATTTTCAATACCGTCAGCCCTAATTTATAGGGTGCTATACCCGCATACATTCTCTCTGTCTTTCAAACGCATAACATACATAATTGTATGCTCAGCAGACCACATTTAGCTCTATTAGTTTAAAAATTAAAGTAAATTGACCTCTTATACAATTTAGAAGTAAGAATATTATCTAGTGAACCTGATAGGGTTTTTTTTATATTTTAATTTTGA
This sequence comes from Macrosiphum euphorbiae, assembly GCA_949089665.1. Taxonomy (NCBI): domain Eukaryota; kingdom Metazoa; phylum Arthropoda; class Insecta; order Hemiptera; family Aphididae; genus Macrosiphum; species Macrosiphum euphorbiae. The sequence goes on from CARXXK010000001.1 coordinate 78,876,894, forward strand.
AGAAGGTTATGAAAATTTTAAAATGCACAAATAATTTACAATTTTAAAATACTTATAACTTACTTTAAAATTAAAATATTAAAAAAAAACCCTACGAGGTTCACTAGATAATATTCTTACTTCTATATTGTATAAGAGGTCAGTTCACTTTAATTTTTAAACTAACAAATCTAAATGTGATGTGCTGAGCATTCAATTTGCTATGGTTGAAAGACAGAGAAAACGCATTCAGGTGTAGCGCCCTCTTAAGACCTTACATAAAGATTGGCGTTAATAAGTAAAAATGTAAAACTCTGTTCCAATAATCAAAAACTATTAACCTAACTAATTTTATATACAATTTTTTTTATTTTTAAGAGGACTCCACACCCACGTGTGTTGTCTTCGTCTTACAAGTGCGTAACAATGCAAATTTAATCTCAGCAGATCACGTTAAATTCCATTAGCCTAAAAATTAGTGCTAATTACCCTATTATGAAACTTGATGGTAAGAACATTATCTGTGTTCGTATGTTGGTTTTTACACTACTTCAATTTCTTAGCAAGTTATACGTATATAATATAGAGTAAGTTAATAATGATCATAGTTTGCTTAAAAACTGAATAATAAAAAAAAAACCAACATTCGGTGACAACTCATGGAGGTGTGAAGTCCTCTTAAGTGCTTAATAGTGCAAACATTATTACACAATTAGTACTTTAAAATAATAGAAGTTGGACTACAGAGTCCTTTACAGAATTTGTACTAGTTATATGCATACAGGTGTACCACTTTTTTTTATGACTGAGGAATTTTATGATTTTTTGCTATGTTATCCCTCTTAACATATGTGTAACATGATGAATTTATATGGAGGAGCTATAGCCTATAATGTTTGGGTACATACATAATATTATATTCTAAAAATTTAACAAAAAAAAAAAAGGTCCATGGGAGATATACCCTCTTACTCACACCATGCCTATGTCTCTGAAATTCAGTCTTAATGATAATGATTATAGGTGTAAGTAACTAGTTAAGTGTCCTCCAGTATAGATATATATATATATTGAAACAATCCTTTTTTAATAGAAAGTAATTTTAGTCTTATGTTAATTCTTTTATATTTTATTGTCTAGATTGGAAGTTGTACTATGGCTATTTGTGCTAAAGAATTCAAAAAACCATTTTACGTGTTAACAGAAAGTTACAAGTTTTCGCGAATGTATCCTCTAAATCAGAAAGATTTACCTAATAATTTCAAAGTAAGTATATTTTTCATAACCTTATGTGGTGTCATATAGAGATTAAATGTTATCATAATTTTGGTTAGATTATTATTATACATATTTATATTTTTATCAAATTTATTATAATAATAACATAACAAATAGCATTGACATAAAAATTCTCCTATAATGTAATAAAAACTGATTTACAAACAAATATTTTTAAGTTTATACTAGCTTAGAATGTCAAAACAATTTTAATATAATTTTAACATTTAAGAGATGTTAAATTATATTTTTAATTTATTCTATAAGAAGATAGCATATACAATATTATTATTATAATGAATCTTATTTGTTTCTGAATCCAGGTGCACCAAAACTTCAAAACTGTTTAACTTAACACAGTTTTGGTATCAACAATGATATTATGAATATTATTTGATTCTTTTCATTTAATTTCATAATGTTATAATTTAATACATTTAATTCGATAATAATTATCATTTAATACATTTAAAAAATATAAACAATTTGTGACCATGAAATATGATTCAATTTAGCATATTATATCTTGGAGATTTGCTATAGTAACTTACTGCTCTTTGGTATAAAATTGTTACCTTTAGTTGAATTCTTTAAAACTGTATTACTGTTAAATATTAATTTCCTATGTTCAATGATCTATTATTATCTCTAGTACTATTTTATTTTATTTTTTTCAATTTAGTACAATGGGAACAATTCGAATGATGATAATTTATTACATGCTCACCCTTCAGTGGATTATACACACCCATCTTACATCAGCTTGCTTTTTACTGACCTCGGAATATTGATGCCATCAGCTGTAAGTGACGAATTAATAAAACTGTACTTGTAAATGTTTATTACATCTAGTATGTTCATAAAATTATGATAATGAAATGTAATGTTATGCTACATAAAAAGTAAAATAAATTTAAATCATAATATTGATTGTGTTCAAAACTACATTTTTTCGTATGAAATATACCACTCATATTATATTATATTTTTCATTTGGAAAACATCAAGACGTCTGCATCATGTAATTACTGTTGATATGGAAATAGGGGCCACCGACATCTAATTTACCTTTCAAACTGTAATGTAACTATTCTAAACTATTTATTCCAACCATATTTCTAGTTTATTTTTAATTAATTATTAGATAATATCATTGAGTTTTCGTTACTTTATATTAAACAATATATTATTATGAAATACTAGAAAATCAACACACGGCCATGGTGTACTGGTGTGTGTGTATCTGATTTGCCTATCTAAATCGCTGTGTGATCATAATTATTTTGTAAATTCGGAACACCAATGTAAAAATATAGTAATGGAGACCAAAAAGCAAGACAACTGTGCAGGGGCGGAGTGGCCGGTCTGGAAATGGGAATTTTCCAGATGGCCTGGACCATACTATGGCCCGGTGGCCTGACCATTTTGTTAGATTTTTTTTTAAATTTAATTTAATTTACAAAATATTAGTTAATGCTAAATGCGTCGTAAATTTGTTTCTATTAAATTATTGTATTACAAATATTATTAATGCAATAACAGTACATTGTGATAGCCTCGTACAATTATATACTCTTATGAGAACGCTTTGGATATAATTATATAAAATTACAAAATATTTGGTACATAAATATAGACATCAAATAAAATCAAAGCAATATAATATTGATATCGGTCGGTTATTTTTATAATAAAACACCCATTTTAAACATTGAAGTATTTAAAAAACAGGCTGAAAATTTTAATTACCAATGATTATCTTGAGTCTTTTATGCTAACGGCCATTGAAAATAAAATTCTCATGGAAATAGATAACAATATTATCATAAATGCAGTTGGTGAGAAATCTAATCTATTTTCTAAATTATTATTATGAATGTATAAATCTTTTATCTATTATTTTGAGTTAAGAATTCGTAAAAATTTTTCTTTTTAAATCTAAGATTTGAAAATGTAATACAAGATTACTCATAAGATTGTCTACCTTTATCAATAAAATAATCTCTACCGGAAAGTCAAATTAAATTTTTATGAGAGTTTGAAATTCAAATTTTTACAACATTGGATAATCACTTGATTTCTCATGTAACAATTTTCTTATTATGTTGTAATTCAAAAACGAATAACTATAGATACATGAAAATTTCACTGAATGTTCAGATTAGCAATTCCTATACACTGTACAATTTTGAAAATATTTCGACTCTTTTTGAGCTGTTTACGGACATTTTCAGTTTTCAATTTTTTTAGTTTTTTTTTTCTATAAATATCAATAAAGTTTTATCTGTTGGCCAAAAAGTGTAAAAATTTAATACAAGGTTGCTGATATGTTGTTACAGTAGCAATTGAAAAATATTAAAAATACATAGGCACAATTTTTTTTTATGAGCATTTAAACATCGAATTTTGACAAAATTTATCAAAATCTCGAAAATTATCAATCATTGTAATTAATAAATTATAAAATGTTCAGTTTTTATAGCTAAAGATTGCAAATTTAAAACAAAGGTTCTCATAAATAGTTCATACTGTAACCAAAAATCTAAAAAATATATGAACACAGTTATTTTTTACAGACATTTTAAATTCAAATTTGGACGAAATTACATATTAAAATCAATATTAACCATCTTTGTTTTTGTTGTAATTTAAAAATATTATTCGGGGATATATGAAACTGAAAAATCAAAATATTATGGCCTATCCATACAATCTACTATAGTATAAGAAATAAGAAGTATGCTCATGATAAGACTGTGCATATTTTAAGAAATTTATTCATAAATTCCATATAATTTAATACCATAGAAAAGTATATAATATGTCTTATACCTAGACTGACATACCATCTCCGCTCAGAATCGTTTTTCTTATACAATGATATTATATCATTGCATTGAAATTTAATACCATCCATTATACAGCGACATCCACTTACCCACCTTTTTTATTATATATTGTTTACAATGTATGTATTTATCTATTACTTATTACCTTAATATCTACTATACCTAAACAATTAAAACACAATGTATAATATAATTATTAATATTTCGTTGATTTCAACTATTAAACCATACCTACCTACTAATTTTATTTTTCAGACTTTCAGGAATAAGTACTTAATGGTATATTAATATAATGTGTTAGAAGACAGAATTAAAAGAAATAGCAAGATAGTGAATGAAATACTTTTATAATACTAAAAGTAGTTTTGAAATAGGTAAATAGAAAACCCAAATTCGAGCATAGCGAGAAATTTGGCGGGTGGCCTGAATAAATTTTAAACTCCCGGCCTGGATTTGGTCCCCACTCCGCCCCTGCAACTGTGTATGACTTTAGGTGGTTGGATTTGATTTCTTAAAACTGCTCTGAAATTGTTGTTTATTTTACTAGTAATCAATCGGAGCATTTTTTGTTTTAATTATTAAAAGTTTGTATATTTAAAACTAAAAAAGTTTTTTATTTTTAACATTAATAATAGTTTAGATTTTAGTTTTAGAAAAAAAAACCCTCGATTTATTAAACAAATCAAGTTTATATAAGATTTTTTTTCAGAATTAAAATCGGACCTTTCAAGTTCGTGCAGTGTTATCTATCTTATAAGCATTTTTAAACCCTTTGACCAAAAAAAAAAAAAACAAAATAATTAATATTTGTGTAATGCGTTAATGACATGTAGATGCATGTGCTTTGTATTTATTTTATACATAGTCACTCAAACTTGCAACTCAATACGTACAAATGTACACTACCCGCATACACGTATAGCAAATTGCCTATATTGAACTCCTTAAAAATGGTTCGTATTTAATCATTTTAACTGGATTTCACATTATCGTTTTCTGTAGAAAATACACCTATACGCGTTCCAAGCTGGGTTTTACTCCGATAATAATTTTGGAAATATAGTTTAATTTATTATTAAGTCTATTTTGGATCCTTTGACAGCGAACGGGGTAAGTATTAAAAGCACTCGTATGCACGTGCCACATAATGCCTAAAATCGAAATTATTTCATGGCCAAATGTAGTACATTAAACCTAAACGAGTTCCATCATACCGACTTCAGTTTTGCACCCGTAATAATTTTGGAAACATTTCATTTTGTTATTAAGTCAACTTTGAATCCTTTGAACCACTTATAATTTACTAGCTGAATATCCCGGCTTCGGCAATGTGCAGTTTATGTTTTGTGGCAAATCCAATATAGTATAAACAGCCATATAGGTGTATCTCGGTTTGAGTATATCTCAGTTTCAGTGTTCCTTAGTTCACGGACAGTCAGTGTACCTAGCTTTGAGAAATAATTCTTCATAGGTGGAAACTGTAACATGGACGCCGCAAGATTTAGCACTTTTTAACATACTTTTTAACGTGGTTAACCTACTTACCCTCTAAACTTTTCTTATATCTCTGAGATTTTTATCAAATCCCATTGAGTAGTTTTTGAGTATATAGGCTACACACAAACATTTTTAAAATTGTACCTGGTCGGTTAAAGTAACCAATGGCAACCATTTAGGCACAAAAAAAAGTTTCAATTTCCACCGTGAATCTTAAGATCCCTGTTTGACCATCTCTTTAAAATGTTAGTATCGGAAAATCCTTTCTTATTGCACATCTAGAGTATTAGAAGAACCACTATTCCAAATTTCATGTTCGTACGTTTTGTAGTGTTTGAGATTAGCGATGATTGAGTAAGTGATCCAAAATCCAAATACCACTCACTCACTTACCTACTCACTCATCGCTAATCACAAACACTACAAAACGTAAGAATATGAAATTTGGAACAGTACTTCCTCTAATGCTCTAGATGTGCACATTATATATATATATGGACTATTCTTAAAGTGAGCAAGAGACTGTCACAGTGTTATGATAGAGCTATTGAATTTACTACGCGTTATCAAACTTTGATAATATGTGCATGCACTCAAGATATAGTCATAGTATACGTTATGGATTTTGGATTCATGAATCTCAGCTAAAGTTCTTATTATTATTATTTTTTAGGGCAATATAAATACCTTAATTTGTGGTTGACATTTTTACACTGAACAATCCTCTCTCCCCGGCCTACTATAATACAAAATACTTGTACGTTAATAACAGTCAGTATAAATATAAAATAGGTATCCTATAAGATTTACAAGCTGTCTTAGCAAGTGAGTAGAAATTACATATAGAGCTAGAAGCCTAGATATGTTAATACATGATCTTGGATTATTTTGCTGACAATCTGACGATCGTAATAAGCAACTAAGTTTTATTTTTATACTTTTTTTTTGTCACTATTGATTCCAATAAAAATTTTACTTTTATTTTCTTAGAAAAATCATTGTTTTAAAATGTCGTTTATCAATAACGCTTGCATATAATATAATATAATATCAAGTATAATAATATGAACTTACTACCTACCTATGCAATGTACAATTTATAACAGCTTATCAAAATATTAGGCACCTATACCTACGCAAATAGTAGGTAGTATATATAGTACATTATAGTATATATACCGAGGACTGAAACCTTGCCCAAAATGTCCGGTTTTGGAACCAGAACCTCTCCGAAATCCTTATTTATATTACCTAATTTAAAAACCGGAACCGACACTTTTACCTGTATGGAGATCTTTTTAAAGATTAATTTCGGTTTCTTATTTGAAACCGAGTTGTACAAAGTGACAGTGGTTTGTACATTATTTCTTAATTAGTCGGACTAAATTAGTGCTAAGAAAATGTTAAGATATCTGTTATTCTAGTTGAAAATTGGTATTGACCCGCCATAATTGACGCCAATAGACAATACCAATATTTAATTTTAATTTTTAAGGAATCAAAACATGAAACGAAGTTTTAGTTTTTTAAGAAGCGAAAAGAAACCGAAACCTATATTTTTGTTTCTTTAAAAACGGAAAAGAAACTGAAACCGAAATTTTAGTTTTTTTAGAAACCGAACCGTAAAAACCATCAAGGTCCAGTCTCTGGTAGGTACATACTTCTGCCGTGGATAATTATTAAATTATCATAAAACATCACCGAAGAATCAACTATTAAAGTAATATAAATAATAAATTTATCAATATTCAATAATCAATAGGTAAGTATAGAGACCGGATTTATGTACCTACACAATATTACAATAAACCTTCAGAATATGCATTTAAGAATACTATATATACACAATAAATATGTAATTACCTACCTGATTTAAATATAGTATAATTAAACATTTTTTTTTAATTAGATATAAATATTTTATAGAGAAAAAAAACATAAAACATCGTACATAAAATAAAATACTCGTCTTCAACAATAAATGTTAACATTATCATTTATCAGTAGGTATTCATACCTTTATTTCATATATTGAGAACTTGGTTAGTTTCCATACTTCATAAATTGATAAATTATTATAATATCTAGCCGATAACAAGTGATTGTACAAAATTCAAAAATTGTATAAAATTGTAGATCGGATATAGCCATATAGGTAATATGTAACGCTAGGGAGTTGCTAGGCAAATCAGTATAGCTAAAATTGAAAATAAGCTAAAAACAAAAACATGAGCGATGAACAAAAATATGGTCTAACTAGCTGATCCCGTGCACTTCGTTGCCCTTAAAAATTTGTGATTGTTTAAATCTTTTTGGATGTAACTCGCAACAGTAAGTGCAATTCAGCCACCCCGAACAATGATACATTAAAAAATACATTTGTCGTAAAACGTAACTTTTAATGCCCTAGACATATATATATATAGCCGTACCCGCACGGCGTTGCCCGTGAAAAGAATTGCAAGTCAAATACCCTTTACATTTTTATTATTGTTGTAAAACATAATAACATGTATCGAATGAAAAAAAATTATACTATAGAAAAATTTTTATTAATCATATATTGAAAATAAAAAAAAAAAATTATATTGAATCATATATGATTAAATTTATTGGGTTAGAGCTTCTCTGTAAATGATATTTGATGTTGTTTTATTTTGTGGCATTTTATTTTTATTGCCCTAGCCTGTGAACTATTTCTAGAAAGTTGAGATCTTGTTCTTTTGGGCATTTTAAAATGAGAAAAAAAACTAAACAGTAATGTAATGTATTGTTTATACACACGCCGCCATGATGCCGATAACGGTCGTATATCACAGTCGTATAGGCATTACGGACATATTATAGTATTATACTAACTATTTCTCCTATGATCAATAGGCAATAGCCGCCATTTTCAATAAACAACAACCAATAATTATTATTTATTATTATAATAGCTTTAAAACCCATGGCAACTATTTTTAAACACAATTTTCTATCGTAAATCTCAAAATTCCAGTTTGAGCACCTCCCCTGGGTGATCAATTCACTTTTTAAATTAGCCTATATTCATCAATGATAATGTTGGCTTCTAATGGTAAAACAATTTTTAAAATCTGTCCAGTAGTTTCGGAGCCTATTCAATACAAACAATCAAACCTTTCCTCTTTATAATATTAGTATAGATAAATATTACAAACATACGTAGGTATTAATAATAAATAATAATAAGTTAAAAAAGTTAAAGATATGCAAAATACCTATGTAAAATAAAATTGGTTTTAATTTAACTAGAAAGATTTAAATCGTGAATATTTCTTATCAAATTTAAAATATCTAAATCTAATAAATATAATATTATGAATTAACATACCTAATATAAATCCGTCCTCTATAAGAATATAAGATACTAAAGATAAACGAGCGTTGCCGGTTTTTGAATCAATTTAGAGGTTTGAAGGAATGAATAGGTATAGATTTATTTAAAAATTTAAACTTAATTTTTTTTTATCATAATTTGGTTATTAGATATGATTTCGATCTAAATTGTTGCTGATTATTAAAACAGACTATGCATCATAATCATAATGTATTTGGTCATTTATGAGTAACACGCTCTACGCTATACCTAGATACCATACTCAAAAAATAATAACAAACATACGTTTTCAGATTAACCTACCTAAAAATAAAAACGCAACACTGAATTGATCAATATATTATAAACTTACATCATACCTACCACAAAAATAAAACTAAACAAAACTATTTGAAGTATAGGTATATTACAATTTAAATCTTGAATACATCACTGAACAGTTATCATTGCAATATACCTACGTATATTCATTAGACATTCTTCATAATTATCATTTATCACTTATAGTATAATATTATATAGGTTATAGGTACTGGTACGTAAGGTCTAATCATTGATTTTATAATAGACAATTACCTATATATTATATTTTATAATAAAATCAATGGTATAATAATATACATATTATGGTTATTTGGTTCTAAATATTTTAAAAGTTTACATATAACGTATAAAAACTAATTTAAGATTAATAATACGTAAATGTAATATAGCTTGGTATTCTACTCTTCTACTTATAACTGGACTAATATTATACAGAATGATACACTAATTATCATTCCGAAATGGATGTTATGTACCTATTGAAATTATCAGAAAAATGTTCTGATACGGAATTTATACTTAAAAATGTATTAATGATGTCATTCAAGAAAGAAAAAACCTAAAAAATAAAAACTCTAAAAATGGGTTTCTTAAAATATTTGAATTTAATTAACTTAAATAGTAATTTTTTTAAAATTTAAAATAGAAAATTTACAATCTGTAACATAATACGTAGGTACAATAAAATAAGCAAATAGGATAATTACTGAAAATATTTACACGATGATTTAGTATGAAGAGGGAGGCTGTCCAGTGACAGAACCTTCATGCATCATTGGGGTCAGGGGTTTAGTAAATCCCTGCACCAACGTCTTTTTAATCAACGGGTGGAGTTATTAGGTGGGTTTGCTCCTCCTTGATTGGCTATAAGGGGGTTGGTGTGGGTGGCTAGTTTGAATTTAAATAATATAAAACATTTAAATAATTAACAAAGTAACAATTAATACAATTATAGGTATCATTTATTTTAAGGTGCAAGGAGTGCATGTCAGTCATAGAAAGGACAGTACACCGGACAGTAGGACACGTCTATAAACTATGGTAAACCTTTGATTTTCTTATCGATTATTGCACAGTTTTTAACAGACACCTTATACTTTTAGAGAAACTATTGCATATTGTAAGTAACCATCGACATTTGAAGAAAATACCAATTTGACCACCATTTGCTTATCAGATACTTTTAGTAAGATAACGGTCATATAGGGAAAAATATCAAGTATAATAAATTACTAGTACTTGAGATAGTAATAAATAATGTATAATAATTTTATTATGAAATCTAAATTTAAATTTTACTGCATTTTAGAAACTGGCAGTAAATTTAAGTACTTCTTACCAAAAGAAAAACAAGATGCAACTTAAATTACACAAATAGGTCCCAAAGTACCAGGTAGAAACAACTTTGTATCGCCCGGTAAGGTGACGGACAAGTGACAACCTAGTTACAATGGTCACAAATGTAACAGCTGTCCAAATGGAATGGACACAAGGACTCGACGGAATACATTATATGTTTGGCTTTGAACTTTCTCTATTATTAATATCACTCCGATCAAGTCCGTTTACAAAGCCCAGAAATAACAACCTATAATAGGCAGTTAAAAATGGGGTCTAACTACACACATAATACAGCTATAGTTATGAAAAAAAAGAATACGATTAATGGGTTTTTAGGAGAAAAAATTGACTGCCACTGAGTACTAATATCTCTATGTTTATTGAAATTATATTTAGTATTAATTTAGTATAATTGATTATAATTTAGTATTTTAGTATGTAGGTATAAGTTATAAACTCAAGTGGGTAGTGGGTACCATTAATAAGTATAATATTGTTTATATGTTTATACCAATAGTCCGCTTGGCGCGCAACCGACAAATAGTACACATTGCCTTACCACCATACCAACATAGTAATACCAAGTGCCAATGCCAACTGACCTTCAACTGAGGCTCCAACTAATGCCGGGAGTACCTTATCTAGTTAGTATAGAAGTATGGGGCCACGATAGTATTGTTCTATGATATTATCATAGTACTGTTCTATGATAGTATCATAGACCATAGTATTGTTCTATGATAGTATCATAGTGTTGTTCTATGATAGTATTGTATCTCTATGAAATCACACAACTATCTACCTACTGTGTTTAATAAACTTCAAAGTTCAAAGTAATATTTCAGAAGTGTTTGCCACACAAATCTGTTATCATTTTAAAAAGGAAATATATTATACTGATGGAATAATATATGTGTGCGATCACTACGATGTGACTAGGATCATAGTTTTCTGTAAGTATTCGTTATTCTTGAGTACATTTCTTTTCTTTTGAAACGATATTTTAATACACAATTTATAGAATACCATAGACTTTATAACTTATAGCTTGCTGTTTTCAAACATCGAAATCGTAAAATGTTATTAGGTAGGTACTTGGCTGCTATATGCTTGCCGTCGATTATGGCAACTAGAATAATTGATAATTTACAAAACAAATATTTGTAAAAAAAGGTGGGTAAGTGGATGTCGCTCTTCTGTACAGTATAGGTTACAAGTGGGTCACTGTATAATGGATGGTATTAAATTTGAATTCAATGATACAATATCATTGTATAAAAAAAACGATTCTGAGCGAAGACGGTATGTCAGTCTAGGTTTACGACATATTATATACCTAAATAAATACGGTAATAAAAAAAAAATTGACCAATAATAAATTCCAAATTAATCATATCACAATATCCATTAGGTACTTATAACACGTTATACATCAATAACAAACCCTGATACTATCATAGATATATAATATAGTGTACTTTAGAAGTTTCAAGTACCCACGAATAGTATTATACACTCACAACAAAATAACTAAAATAGATTAAGCTAGGTTTTTTAATATGTAATTTCGTCCCAAATTTGAACTTAAAATGACCATAAAAATAAACCGTGCTTGTGTATTTTTTAGATTTTTTGGTAACAGAATTAACTACTTACGTGGAATCTTGTTTTAAATTTTCAATCCTTAGCTATAAAAACTGAACATTTTATAATTTATTAATTACGATGATTGATAATTTTCGAGATTTTGAAAAATTCTGTCAAAATTCGATCTTTAAATGCTTATAAAAAAAAATTGTGCCTATGTATTTTTAATATTTTTCAACTGATATTGTAACAATATATGAGGAGCCTTGTATTAAATTTTTACACTTTTTGGCCCAACAGATAAAACTTTATTGATATTAATAGAAAAAAAACTAAAAAAATTGAAAAATGAAAATATCCGTAAACAGCTCAAAAAGAGTCAAAATATTTTCAAAATTGTATGGTCTATAGGAAATGCTAATATAAACATTCAGTGAAATTTTCATGTATCTATAGTTATTCGTTTATGAATTACAACAAAATAAGGAAATCGCTACATGAGAAATCGAGTGAATATCCAATGTTGTAAAAATTTGAATTTCAAACGCTCATAAAAATTGTCCGGTATAGTGGTTTTTTTTATTGATAAAGGTAGAAAAACTTATGAGTAATCTTGTATTACATTATCAAATCTTAGATTTAAAAAGAAAAATTTTTACGAATTCTTAACTCAAAATAATTTGCTATTTTTCGTGAGTTTTCCATATTTTGTCAAATTTTGAACTTTAAATGCTTATAAAAAAAAACTGTAACTAAGGATTTTTAATATTTTTCATCTGCCTTTGAAACAATATACTAGGAGCCTCCTATTAAATTTTCAAGCTTTTTAAACTAACAAATAAAATTTTATTGATATTTTTAGAAAAAATACTAAAAAAAATGGAAAATGAAAATGTTCGTAAAGAGCTCAAAATAAGTCAAAGTATTTGGAAAATTTTATGGTGTATAGAAAATGCTAATATAAACATTCAGTCAAAATTTCATGTACCTAGGGTCATTTGTTTAAGAGTTGCATGAAAAACCAAAATCGAATTTCTCGAAAACAGATTTTCCGTAAAAATTCCCGTTTTTCCTTAATTTTTATGTTGTTTTTCCGGTGCTTGTGAAAATTATTGGGAAATTTAAATTTTGACCTCCCCAATGCACCAACGATATTCACTTTCGAATCGAAAAAGTTACTGAAGTTGAAAATCAAAGCATTATTTCGACTACTTATCGTGTACACAGACACAAAAATAAAAAAATTAAAAAATATAAAAACCCACATCATTGTAAAATCCATACATTTATCGTTCCACTCAGAATCTAAAATGTCCAAGGTCTTGGGTTATTGACATGGAAACAGCCATATTTCAATATGCAGTGGTTTCTAATGTTGTGCCTTTCGTCAATTTATTATTATGCCTGTAGATAATATGCTACCATCAGTGGCGTGATTACGGGGGGAGATTTGGATGTCGTATCCCCCCTCCCCCATGACCGTTTTTTTTTCATCGTCAAACACATTTATACATAGATAATAGAAGATTATTCTATTATCTATGCATTTATATGTACTAATTTTATTACCTAATGTATATTTTATAGATAGTAAAAAAATCTCCCTAATCTCATTAATATTATATAATCATCCATCAATATTATCAAACATGAAACAATATTATACCCACTAAAAATAAGTGATGGATTTTCCACATTATCGGTTTATCGGAATTCGGAATATTCTCAATCGCAACGACTCTCCGGACTCTGACTTATTCCGTTAGTCTGTTAGATACTATGTTCTCATTTGGTAATAATTATCGGCCCTATTAGCTGCACTCCGCTGCTTAAAATGCTTAATGAATTAGCATTAAGACCACGTTGAGTGGATCTTTTATTGTGATTTGTGATGTAACTGTAGGTATCTAGTATCTAGGACCTAGGTATTAATAAAGTTAATGTTTAAATGTACCTAAATGTGAATATCTAAATATTATGCTATTATTTATTTTGATGTTTACTGTATACAATATTACATACAGATCATAATGGTTGTTATACTTGTATCATAGAACAATATTATATTGAGAGGTGCTTATTGCTTATATGATTAAAAAAAAAATGTTGGGGGGGGGGGGTAATTGGTGAAATGTACATACATTTCATCCCCCCCCCCACAACCATGACCAAATTACGCCACTTGCTACCATCTATAATATTTTATACAGAAAATATTTTTTTAGATTTTGGTGTCTCACAATTACGTTTTTTTAATATTCAGTTTTACACTTATTTACAATTAATAAATCTGATCACTTCAACATTTAAAATTCAAACCTTAGGCTTACTAATAAGCCCGAAAATAAAATATAAAACTAATGAATCACCGACTAGAATTATTTTAATGGTGTCAACTGTATTATTATACTATGTTATGTAAACACTAAACATTAACCACTAACTTAATATAGAACATCAAGTATGTAGATGACTTACAACACTTGATGACCTAAGCAGTCATCTTGGCTTTTCGTTTCTTAGTACACGTTATCTGGTGGGTTAAGTGCTAAAATAGTGCACTTAACCACAGTATTTTCCATCTAATTAATCCACCTTTCCTTGTTATTTTTCTCTCTATCCCTCCACAGACTTAAAAATGCTCCCGAATAAGCATCATAATATCTTCGATATATTTAAATATTTAGTAATGTTTGATTTCATTAATAATTCCGGAAATGTTTGCCTTATAATTGATAGAATGTATTGCCTTATCATCGTAAGTCATGACCTTAAATTTCTATTCATTTATACTCAAATTACCTATAGGTTACAGCGAATATTAATTATTGAAATAACCGTCGGTCTGCAGAATAGATTTCCACGTCAAATGTCCACATAATTACACACCACCATTAATATTTACGTATATAAGTAGGTCCTTGATTGAATGTTTACGATTCGTATACCTACATGAAGCTTGCGCACCGAAGCCTAACCTACACAATTATCATGTTGACACAATGAGTCAATCACTATTCTATGGTACCTACCAGATTGTTCTTAACGCAATTTAAGCCGAGTACAAACATGCGCACTTTGTATATAGATACCTAGTACAATACTAGTACTCGCAACCACGATTAAAGATATACAGGTTAGATAACGCCGTATTCAATTTTACGCCCGTCCGCGGTCCGAAAGTGTTACGGTTCATTAGTACATATTTAAACCACATCTATAAAGCGCTAGTAGTAGGTAGGGCTATTATTGTATTAATAATATTTAGATTTATACAGGCATCTATAATACAATCTATCATTATAATAGTAATAATATAATAAGTATAATAATTTATGTTCAATTTTTTTATTTAATGCCTCGAAGTTTTGTACTGTAATATTGTAGTATGTAACGAGTGTAACAGTTAAATAATGCCTCGTACGTGTTGTGTGGTTGGGTTTTTTACTTTATGCTTTTTCATTTCCATGCAAAGAACATAAAAATGACATAGTTACATCCATTCTAAGCAACTATATTGTAATGCGAATGCGTCATTTTGCAGTTCAAGATAATCGCCAAGAAAATAAAAAAAGCAGAGAAAAGAAAAAAATACCTAAATTAATTTCTACATAAAATTAACTAAAAACTTTTTATAATTTTGTTTATTATTTTTATGACCACAAAGTTGTAGGTCAAGGTTTATTATAAATAGCATTATTTAATAAAAATTGTATTGTTTGGTTCATTTTAAATTTGCTATTGCAGAATTGGCTTGTTGCAGATGCAGTATGGATACCAAAAAAATGTGAAATTTGTTACAAAAATTATGATTTAACCTGTTACATATTTATAGGTACATAACTTTTTTGTTTTAGGTTTGATGAAGTTTAATGTAATTGAAGAATCAATAAGTTAAGTGTATATTTTACAAACGAGAAATCAAGGCTGGGCTAGTTATAACCAAAATTTGTATAGTTTTATTTCTTATACTAAAATCATTAATTATAAATACTACCTAGTACCTACTCAATGGTAAAATGTTTATTAAAACTAGACATTGCTTCTATAGAAATATAAAGTATAAATTGCATACATATACATTTTACAAAAAACTAATCAATTTAAATGTATAAGACAAATTACTTGTTAACTACAAAATATAATGTACATAGTACATACCTAATCAGGACCGTATTACCGCTTAGGCTGGGTAGGCTAAAGCCTAGGGCGGCAAATTTATTTTTGGTGTGACCCAAAAACTACGTTGAGATATTAATTTTAAATATAAATTATAAAAACTTGCAATAATATAATATATTATTAATTATAAAGTATAAGAAAATATATTTTTAGGTTCTAAAATGGTATGCAGGGTGTAACAGAAATATATGACAAATTACAATATATATATATATTACAATTTACAATAGTCGACCGGGCGGAAATTCGTTGCGATAATGGCACGGCGAATAGGCCGCGGAATTGAACGTATTAACGTAATATTATGTTATTATATTAATAGTAAATCGTGAAGGAAAGAAGCATTAAAACCCGTATCCCATAATAATACAAAAGTTACAAAAGAATATAAAGATTTAAAAACTCGTAAAAAAATTAAATCAATTTTAGATTCTGAGTGGAACGATGAATGTATTGATTTTACAATGATGTGTGTTTTTTTTTTTATTTTTTTTTTATTTTTTTTTTATTTTTTTTTTATTTTTTTTTTTATTTTTGTGTCTGTCATCACGTTTTGGGACAGTAAAAGTGCTTCGATTTTCTTCAATAGTACCTTTTCTGATAGGAAAGTGAATCTAGTTGGTACTTTGGGGGGTCAAAAGTAAACATTTTCCAGTAGTTTTCACAAGCGCCGGGAAAAACAACATAAAAATTAAGAAAAAACGGGAATTTTTACGCAAAATCGATTTTCCAAAAAATCGAATTTGGTTTTTGGTGTAACTTTAAAACAAATGACCGTAGATACATGAAATTTTCACTGGTTGTTTATAATTGCATTTTCTATACACGATAACATTTTCAAAATATTTTGATTTATTTTGAACTGTTTAGGGACATTTTCATTTTCCATTTTTTTTTAGTTTTTTTTCTAAAAATATCAATAAAATTTTATTTGTTGGTTGCGAAAGCTTGAAAATTTAATAGAAGGCTCCTAATATGTTGTTTCAAAGGCAGATGAAAAATATTAAAAATCCTTAGTCACAATTTTTTTTTATAAGCATTTAAAGTTCAAAAATTGACAAAATATGGAAAAATCACGAAAATTAGCAAATTATTTTGAGTTAAGAATTCGTAAAAATTTTTCTTTTTAAATCTAAGGTTTCAAAATGTAATACAAGATTCCTTATGAGATTATCTACCTTTATCAAAAAAAAAAATGTCTATAAGAAGTTAAATTAAATTTTTATTAGCGTTTGAAATTCAAATTTTTACAATATTGGATATCCACTCGATTTCTCATGTAGCGATTTCCTTATTTTGTTGTAATTCAAAAACGAATAACTGTAGGTATGTGAAAATTTCACTGAATATTTATATTAGCATTTCCTATACACCATACAATTTTGAAAATATTTTGACTCTTTTTGAGGTATTTACGGACATTTTCCGTTTTCAATTATTTTAGTTTTTTTTTCTATAAATATCAATAAAGTTTTATCGGATGGGCCAAAAAGTATAAAAATTTAATACAAGGCTCCTGATATATTGTTACAATATTAGTTGAAAAATATTAAAAATATATAGGCACAATTTTTTTTTATAAGTATTTAAAGATCGAATTTTGACAAAATTTATCAAAATCTCAAAAATTATCAATCGATGTATTTAAAAAATTATAAAATGTCCAGTTTTTATAACTAATAATTGAAAATTTAAAACTTAGATTCTCATAAATAGTTCATACTGTAACCAAAAAATCTAAAAGATACATAAGCACAGATATTTTTTACAGACATTTTAAATTCAAATTTGGACGAAATGACATATTAAAATCAGTGTTAACCATTTTGGTTATTTGTTGTAATTTAAAAATATTATTCGTCGATATAATATGAAACTGAAGAAACAAAACATGGCCTATCCATACAATCTATAGTTTAATATTACGATTACCCACAGATATATAAAAATAAATTATTATTATACTAGGTTGTATACCAGTTTTGTTTTAAACATTTATTATATTATTATTAAATTAGGTAGTTAACCAGTTTTATTTTGTTATTATTATTATTATACTAGGTATAGTACTAGTAGATAGGTACCAGTTTTATTATTATTTTTTTTTTTTAAATTGTATTATTATTAAAATATAAGGTAGTATACCAGTTTTGTTTTATTGATTATAATATAGTATTTCAAAAATAATAAATGGATGTAAAATTTTTAATTAATGCAGATTGTTTTTAAAAATATTTTACAATAGAACAAATTTTTATAAAATAATGTAATATTCACATGCACCATTACATAATTTACATAGCTGTTGAATAAGCTAAAAGTTTATAATATGTATTTAAGATTTATGTAAGTAAGTTAAGTTATTAACATCATGAACTGCCATACAACTTTAAAGTTTAAACTCATAGTTTATAATATTATTATTAATCATATTATGAAAAATTGATAACAATAATATCTTTATCAGTGTTATGAAAATGTAAACATTCACCTCTTAGATAAGAGAATTTCAGCCATTTTGTTGGCTTCAAAAACATTTCCAAGTTGTCTATCTAGGGCCGATTTCACCAACACAGTTAATCACGGTTAACGCTTAATCGGCTGATAACAGATATTTAACCGGCCAAATTCGGCCGATTAAAACTCCGGTTAACTTTAATCATGATTAACTGTGTTGGTGAAATCGGCCCCTAGTATTTTTCTTAGATCAATTATAGTATATGATCTAAGCTCCATCCATAGTATATGATCTAAGGTTATTTTACTAGTTCCCCGTTTTACAGGCGCCGGCCAAAGAGTTCTGGTTTACCTGTGATCAGAAGTACGACCCGTTGAAAAACATGGTAACGAGTCCGCGTATCTCGTACCACGTGTCCACGTACGTCTGTAATAGTTTTATACGTTTGTTTACTCGAGTTACGTAAACGTTTTACAACATTTAGTATAGTTTGTTATTATTTATTTTATAGTTATTATTACCTATAGTCTTATATGTACCTATTTTTTTCTCATTCTTTGCAATATATTGTTTTTAACCGATAATTACACGTCGTGGCAGGTTTTGAATTTTGTTTTATTAAAATGGTTCGCTCTAATAACCAAGCGATTTGTTTCATTGATCAATAGCATTCTATCATTAAAAACAGCATTGAATCGAGATTTTTCTCGTTTCTTAAAGGTATGTATTGTACTAATGTGTAATACATAATATTATATTTATTTTAGATTCTGAGCGGAGCGATGAATGTATTGGTTTTACAATGATGTGTGTTTTTTTTTATATTTTTATATTTTTTTTTGTGTCTGTCATCACGTTTTAGGACAGTAAAAGTGCTTGGATTTTCTTCAACAGTAGCTTTTCTGATAGGAAAGTGAATCTAGTTGGTACTTTGGCGGGTCAAAAGTAAACATTTTCCAGTAGTTTTCACAAGCGCCGAGAAAAACAACATAAAAATTAAGGAAAAACGGGAATTTTTACTCAAAATCGGTTTTCCAAAAAATCGATTTTGGTTTTTGGTGTAACTCAAAAACAAATGAACGTATATACATGAAATTTTCACTGGTTGTTTATATTTGCATTTCCTATACACGATAACATTTTCAAAATATTTTGATTTATTTTGAACTGTTTAGGGACATTTTCATTTTCCATTTTTTTTTAGTTTTTTTTATAAAAATATCAATAAAATTTTATTTGTTGGTTGCAAAAATTTGAAAATTTAATAGAAGGCTCCTAATATATTGTTTCAAAGGCAGATGAAAAATATTAAAAATCCTTAGTCAAAATTTTTTTTTATAAGCATTTAAAGTTCAAAAATTGTAAAAATATGGAAAAATCACGAAAATTAGGGAATTATTTTGAGTTAAGAATTCGTAAAAATTTTTCTTTTTAAATCTAAGATTTGAAAATGTAATACAAGATTACTCATAAGTTTGTCTACCTTTATCAATAAAAAAAATCTCTACCGGAAAGTCAAATTAAATTTTTATGAGCGTTTGAAATTCAAATTTTTACAACATTGGATGTTCACTCGATTTCTCATGTAGCGATTTCCTTATTTTGTTGTAATTCAAAAACGAATAACTGTAGATACATGAAAATTTCACTGAATGTTTATATTAGAATTTCCTATACACCATACAATTTTGAAAATATTTTGACTCTTTTTGAGCTGTTTATGGACATTTACAGCTTTCAATTTTTTTTAGTTTTTTTTTCTATAAATATCAATAAAGTTTTATCTGTTGGGCCAAAAAGTGTAAAAATTTAATACAAGGCTCCTGATATGTTGTTACAATATCAGTTGAAAAATATTAAAAATACATAGGCACAGTTTTTTTTTATAAGCATTTAAAGATCAAATTTTGACAAAATTTATCAAAATCTCGAAAATTATCAATCATTGTAATTAATAAATTATAAAATGTTCAGTTTTTATAGCTAAGGATTGCAAATTCAACACAAAGGTTCTCGTAAATAGTTCATACTGTAGCCAAAAGATCTAAAAAATATATGAACACAGTTATTTTTTACAGACATTTTAAATTCAAATTTGGACGAAATTACATATTAAAAAACCTAGAACAACTATTTTAGTTATTTTGTTGTGATTGAATAATATTATTCGTGGATACTTGAAACTTCTAAAGTGTACTATTGTATATCTATGATAGTATCACGGTTTTTGTTGATGTATAACGCGTTATAAGTACCTAATGGATATTTTGATATGATTAATTTTGGAATTTATTATAGGTACCTATTATAGGTCAAATTTTGGTTTAGTACCATAGATATGTATAATGTATATAATATGTCTTATACCTAGACTGACATACTGTCTCCGCTCAGAATCGTTTTTCTTATACAATGATATTATATCGTTGAATTCAAATTTAATATCATCCATTATACAGTGACCCACTTGTAACCTACTGTACAGCAGAGCGACACCCACTTGCCCACCTTTTTTTTTTATGATGAAACTCGACATAATGATTTAATTACTTCTGGAAGAGAAAAATTTAAAATTGATACCTTTTTAGTAATTTTAGATCATTTATTGAATGAACTTAACAAGAGAAGAGCTGAGTATCAAAATTTTTTTTTTCCATTTGCTTTTATTGTCATGCTCGAACGTCTATCACATGATGATATTGTTAAAGGAGCTACACAACTTAATGAAATATACTATGATGATATGGATTTAAATGAATTAATCAATGAATGTTTACATTTAAAAGCACACATAATACAACTGGCTGACGATAAGCAAAACAATATTCTCAAACTTCTTCAAATTGTACATGAAAAAAACTTAATTTCAATATATCCCAACATCGAAATAGCACTCAGAATATATAAATCTACTGCGGTGACTAACTGTTCAGCTGAACGTTCTTTTTCTTGCTTGAAAAGAATAAAAAATTATCTCCGATCAACGATGTCACAGGATCGATTAAATGCACTTGCTATAGGTACTAAGTATTGAACATGAATTAACTAATCAGTTATCATATGACGACATCATAGAAGACTGCGAAAAAAAAATCAAGACGTAAGACTATAATCTGAAGAATATGAAAAATAATTATTTGTTCGTATTTTTTTTTTTTGTAATATGCTTAAAGAGTTTTCATTCATTAATAAATAATAATAGTATTGATTTTATGTTTTTATTTTATTAATGATCATTTTTTATATGGGGTGTGGAGAGTTTTTACGTATCACTTACAGAAGTAAAATATCAATACCTATGAAAATTAGGCGGTAAATTTATTTCAGCCTATGGGCGGCAAAAACCTTAATCCGGCCCTGTACCTAATGTTTAAGAACTCATAAGTTGGTTCACTGTCCAGTTAATTTTGTATTTTGAAAAAAATGTAAGGTTAGGTAATTATATACCTACATCACTATAAAGAGTAAATTTGTAACTTATCAAGCCCAGCCATGCAAGAAAATATTATAGACTATACACATTACATTACACACAAGTTGGTATAGGTACTATTACTACTATTAGTATATTTACATTTCAAATAATATTTAGAATATTTTAAGGTTCCTAAAAGACTACCCAAGACTGCAGTAAAAGTCCATTTACCTTCTTATTAGAATTTATAAAATATTAATTAATATGCATAAATGAATTATAATATTTTGTTAATATATTTGTATAGGTACACATAACACAAACACATATACAAATACAATATATTATGATTTTATAATTAACCTACATTATAATTATTAAGAATAAAAAATAATAATTGCATATTGCAATTTATTATAAAGCACGTAGCTCCAATTATAATTGTTATTGATTATATTTTATTTGCATATGCATATTTTGCATTGCATATTTATGCGGCAAAACCGTTGAACTATTATTATAATTATATAATTATATAATATATTATATAGTTCAATGGGCAAAACAAAATAAAGTAACCCTATGTACTACTAGCGCCCTACGCTAGTGGTAGAAATGTGTACCAGTCAACCGTAACACTTCCGGACCGCTTGGTTGGCGGGCGATAGCTAACCTGTATATCTTTAATCGTGCTCGCAACTAAGTTATTTCCATACTATACGGGCATGCGCGCAGATTAGTTGTTATGTCAAAATACAAATTATTGTTCGCCGCCTCTTCAGCATAATAATATATCGTACGAATTTACTGCGAGTGGTATTCTAATAGTACCTATACGTGGTGACGAGCTAATTATTTGGGACTCATTGTGGCAATTTTAACTGTTTCAGTAATTTTAAAATGTTCACCCGCAACCCAACAGAGGACCTAAAACGACACGGCTTCAGTCAGGAGGCTTACCTGATAATAGCGACGGTGTTTTACACGGCATCGCTGACGGTGTCTAGTAGCTTTCAAAATCACTTGATCAGTAAAAGATCCTGCGAGCCGTTAATTCCGTTCGGCGAATGCCTGGTTGGTGTTTATGACAGTGACCAACTGGTGAATTCGGATACTAATATCTTACAGTATTGGATTTCTTTCGCAGTTGCTTTAATAGCAGGTAAGTGAAAACTGCATAATATAGATAAACTGAATAAGCAAAAATCGTGATTGGCCACCGAGTTTTTATTTATTTTTTTTTTTTGTCACCGTTGATTCCAATAAAAATATTTGAATATAACTTTTATTTTCGAAAATAAACCAATGTTTTAAATTGTTTTAGCATTTGTGGATTAATATACAATATCTGCAGTATAATAATATGAAAGTTTAATATGTATATAATAAATAGAAAGATATACCATGTTAGGTGTATACTGCTACTGTTGCTGGTTGCTGCATGTTGACATTAATCATTAACATTAAATATCCCAGATCAATCAAAGATTAAAATAATACATTTATATCAATGAGATTCATTAAAATCACTCAACACCCTATCTATCTGGTACCCTAGGGGTGCGTTAAAATTTAATAAAAATAAATGTGTCTATACAACTTAGACTTTCCACCATGGCCAATTCCTACCTGTATATTTAAACAATAAATCCGTACCTAAAGCTGCATAGACAAATACCTATATAGGACTCTCTTAAGTCCGACTTGTGCAAATCACATTCGCTTTACAAAATTAAAATTAAATGTATAACTTTATCAACTACAGCATATCCTTAGTGAATATTCAAAAATCTACTTTAAAGTTAAAAATGAAAATATGTTTTATTTAAAATCTACTACCATTATTCAATCCTATACGGTATACAAATATGGAGGTCAGCTAAAAAGCCAAATACACAAAAAAGTAAAATATTTCCCAATAAAATCCACAGATCAAAACCCTCCATACATTTCAAACTACCCTCTCTACTGTCCACACAGATCTCCACATTACCAAGTTCTTTAAATGCATTAAATAAATAAATGTCATATATTATACTTACCTATAGTACCATATGTCTGTCGTAGGCCGTATGGAAAATTAGATTTTTTGCAAAAAGACTAGGCTCTTTGCAATGGGGTAGCCCGTTTGCGAATTACTTATTATTTTTCCAAACAGCCTGCTGTTTTTAAGGCTCATTGCATACAGACTAACAGCAGTTAGGCCTTTTAAGAATTACAATCATAATAACAATAAATATTATATGGTAATTTATTACTGATTATACTTATTACATAATTTAAATTATATTATTTTAAGGGTTATTGATAATAACCCAGTACATTATAATATGTAACATGTAAATTGAATAATTATATACGGTACCTAGGTATTTTGTATATCTAATGGTCCACGATCTACTTTTTTAATATTGACTAAAGTCTAAAACATAACTTCCTAGTTCCTACTCATAAACTGTATCGCAATAGCGTATTTATAAAATCATATCAATCGTATAGATTTCAAATTTTTGGTTTTTACCTACATTAGTATACTACATTACAACCGACTATTTTAAAGATACGGATTGACGACGTATACCTAATAGTTGATGGAATCTACAAGATAATGACTAATCAGTAGATTAGATTATACATTTCATTGTACCTATTTTTGTCAACATACTGTAGTAGGTACTAGGTAGGTACATACTACAGTACCAACTATACGTTAGTAAACCCGGTGTATTTCATCGAGTGCGTTAATACTTACGAGTGCATAATATGGAAAATGTAACAGTAGTGAACAAATTTAACAATGAAGTTACTAATTATTATAAAAATAAAACGAACGCAGTTAAACAACCATGGACAATAGCTACAATATCCGATGCTGTTTCTGAAATAGCAGCTTCTAAAATACCAGGAACCAAAAAAAATAGTAAGCAATATAGATTGATTAAAAAATATGATATTATGGAAGTAGGTGATTCAAAATATTTGGTAAAAAAAAGAAAAAATCATGATGAGCCAATTGTTCAATTAGTAGCACGTGAGAATTTTTTTGAAATTTTAAATACGATTCACAAAAATATTGGACACGGAGGTCGTGATAAAATGATGTATGCTCTAAAAGATAAATATTATATTCCAAAACCTATTGTTTTGATATTTTGTAAGTTGTGCAATGTTTGTAATTTAAAAAAATCTCAGCAGCACAAAAACATTGTTGTAAAACCTATATTATCCAAAGATTTTAATGTTCGTGGGCAAGTTGATTTGATTGATTTTCAATCGACACCAAGTGGTAGTTTTAAATGGCTTTTAAACTACCAAGACCACGCTACAAAATATTGTCATTTACGTCCATTACAATCAAAGAGAGCTTCAGAAGTAGCATTAGAGCTTCTTAAGATATTTTTACAATTTGGAGCTCCTTATATATTACAGAGCGATAATGGTCGAGAATTTACCGCAACTGTAGTAGAGGAAATGACAAACCTGTGGCCTGAGTGTAAAATTGAAGTTGTAATTGAAGTTGGAAATTATGTTTTAGTTAATATTCCAAAGGTAGATCGTGGACCATTAGACACACAAAATATAATTGGTAAAGTTGTCAACAAAAAAAATAACGTTTACCAAATTGGTACAAGATTTGGAATTATAAATACGTGGTTAAGCAGAAATGTTCTACAGACAACCGATGCAGAATTTCTTGACGAAGTACCAGATACGATGTTAACATTAAGAGAAATAGCGAAGAGACATTCTCAATTCGGAGGACAGGGTTATCAAAAATGTTTTTGCAAAACATCGTGCAAAACAAATAGATGCGCTTGTCGCAAAAACAATGTACTGTGTAGCTCAAGATGTCACGAAAAAACTACATGTAACAATAAGTAAATACTTTATATAATATTTAATATTGTAATGTAATATTTTTTATAATATTGCAATTTAATTTAATTTAATATTTTATATATATATATTTTTTTTTGTTAGTAATATAATATAGGTAATAAAACTAGTAATTCAATAGTCAATAACTGTACAAGTAATAAATTAAGAAGTGTGTTATTATCAATAACCCTTAAAATAATATAATTTAAATTATGTAATAAGTATAATCAGTAATAAATTACCATATAATATTTATTGTTATTATGATTGTAATTCTTAAAAGGCCTAACTGCTGTTAGTCTGTATGCAATGAGCCTTAAAAACAGCAGGCTGTTTGGAAAAATAATAAGTAATTCGCAAACGGGCTACCCCATTGCAAAGAGCCTAGTCTTTTTGCAAAAAATCTAATTTTCCATACGGCCTACGACATGTCTACATAGAATGATCGACATTTAAAAAAAATCAATAAGATATTAAGTATAATAATACGATGATTGATGATGGACTTACACTTTCTGATTTTGGAAATTCCCAAGTTAAAAGACAGGAAATGGACACAAATCTATAAGAAAGTCAAATTAAATTTTTATGAGGGTTTGAAATTCAAATTTTTACAACACTGGATATTCACTCGATTTCTCATGTAGCGATTTCCTTATTTTGTTGTAATTCAAAAATGAATAACTGAAGATTCATGGAAATTTCATTGGATAATTATATTGGCATTTCCTTTACAGTATACAATTTTGAAAATATTTTGACTCTTTTTGAGCTGTTTACGGATATTTACAGTTTTCAATTTTTTTAGTTTTTTTTTCTATAAATATCAATAAAGTTTTATCTGTTGGGCCAAAAAGTGTAAAAATTTAATACAAGTCTCCTTGTTACAATATCAGTTGAAAAATATTAAAAATACATAGGCACTATTTTTTTTTGATTGAAAATGTAAAACAAGATTCCACATAAGTAGTTAATTCTGTTACCGAAAAATCTAAAAAATACATAAGCACAGTTTATTTTTAAAGTCATTTTAAGTTCAAATATGGATGAAATTACATAATGAAAAACCTAGAATAACTATTTTAGTTATTTTGTTGTGATTGTATAATATTATTCGTGGGTACTTGAAACTTCTAAAGTGTACTATTATATATCTATGATAGTATCACGGTTTTTTGTTGATTTATAACGCGTTATAAGTGCTTAATGGATATTGTGATATGATTAATTTGGAATTTATTATAGGTACCTATTATAGGTCAATATTTTTTAAAATACCATAGATAAGTATATAATATGTCTCATACCTAGACTGATATACCGTCTTGACTTAGAATCGTTTTTCTTATACAATGATATAATATCATTGAATTCAAATTTAATAACATCCATTATACAATGACTCACTTGCAACCTACTGTACAGCAGAGCACCTTTTTAAATATTTTAAGTGTATGTTTTGATGTTAACAATATTATGTTCATTTAATTAGTTTTTCTCTATATTAGAAAATCTTCAATATAATAGTATTTTGTATTGACAGATGTAATTTAATTCTTCTAGAAGTTGATTTTATGTTTTATATACACAGATATAAAAACATAGTTAACAGTAAAATTAAATAACGTAAATTGTAACATAATACAGAAATGAAAAGTGAATTAAAAAAGGTGGGAAAGTGGGTACCGTTCTACTGTACAGTTGTAGGTGTCGAGTGGATCACAGTAATGAATGTGTTACATTTTAATCGAATGATATAAAATCATTGTATACGAAAATTTTTTATTTCAGCCTATATTACAAAGTATATTTTATAACATTATTGCTATTAAGGGGGCTCCAGAAGTCCAGTCGATAAAAATTGACTTTCAGACCAAAAAGCCAGACAAAACTAGAGGAGGTTGGTTTGACGGATTTTAATTTTGAAAACGGATTAATATGATTGATTAACAAGTTTACTTCGATATAGGTTTCCTTATGAGGCGATTTTTAATATTTCAATAAATTATTGTTAGTTTCATAATGCGTATTAATATGTTAGGTAAAATAAAAACGAAAATATCATATTTTTATTCGCGAATATCGCTGAAAATATAGATATTCAAAATCGCCTCGATGGAAACCTCGTAAACTTTTAGTAATCAATGAAAATCAGTTTTAAAAATTGAAATCTGTCCAACCAAATTCCTTCAGTTTTCTCTGATTTTTTGGTTTAAGAACCACTTTTTTTTCATCAACTGCAGCATCCTTAAAATTTCTTTTATGATACGGAATTAGTAATAAAGTAGTTTGAATTAATTTTTTTCGAAAAAATTGCATTTAAAAACGCCATCTTGTTCATAAAATATAATAATATACTTTAAGTCTCGAGTAGCCACGAATAATGTTTTAAATTACAACAAAATAAATCGTTATTCTTCTTTAAAGTATTATCTAATTTTGTCTAATTATTTTTCTATAGATATTTTAATTGAAATGTGTTTATATATTTTTAAGATACTTAACTCTAGTTACGATATGAACTACTTATGGGAAATCTTGTATACTAGTTTCAAGCGTTATGACCCAGCTAAAAAACCTATTATCGACATACATTTATAGGAAAAACATTATAACAAATTAAAAATTGAGAATGTCTATAAATAGCTCAAAAAAGTCAAAATATATTGAAAATTATATCATGTACCTATATAAAATTATAAAATGATTATTTGATGAAAATTGTAAGCATCTATGGTAATTCGTTTTTGAATTACAATAAAATAAGAAAATCTTTTGACGGGAAATCGTTAATTTACGGGTGTAAATCCAATGTCGTAAAATGTTAGCTATGAAAATACAATTTTTATGAATTTCTACTATAAAGCTAAGTAATTTGCAATAACTTCAGCAGCTCACAAAAAATTATAGTGAAATTACACTAATAACATTTTAAATACAACTTTGTATTACATTTTTACGGTTTT
The DNA here is from genome assembly GCA_949089665.1 of Macrosiphum euphorbiae. Lineage (NCBI taxonomy): Eukaryota > Metazoa > Arthropoda > Insecta > Hemiptera > Aphididae > Macrosiphum > Macrosiphum euphorbiae. The sequence continues at coordinate 78,906,010 of CARXXK010000001.1, forward strand.
TAACCGAGCAAAAACATTTTTATTGACACATATTGATAAAAAATCTTAAACTTTACAGTTTTCATGAATATTTATAGCTGCAAAGGGTTTAAATATTTTTAAATATTCATCATATTAATGATATTATAAATATTTGGTGAAAATTTCAAGTATTTACGGTTATTTGTTTCTGAGTTACACCAAACAAAAAAAATTAATTTCGTCGAAAACTTGTTTCGCTTAAAAATCCATATTTTTTTACTTAATTTTTTTTTCGTTTTTTCCGACGCTTCAATCGATCTCTTCAGAATCTAAAATGGTTAGTATAGAATTTTTTTTAAAAATTTCCTTTTTCATACGTTTAAATTATGTTAAACAACGTATTTCTAATAGTGTTAATGGTTTTCAAGAAATTGAGATGTTTACCATTAAAAAACACCACACTTGGCATTTAGTTCTATATAATTTAATCTATCCTTTATTTTTTATAAAGATGCATTGCAGAACTTAAATAATTACTAATTTGATTTTATATTGTATTTGCAGGAGCATGGAGTGACAGTCATGGAAGAAGACGTAAACCTTTGATTTTCTTACCGATTATAACACAGATCTTAACAGACGGTTTATATTTTGGCAGTAGTCATTGGAATTGGTATTATTATAATGATATCTATCTATGGATAATTCCTGCACTTTACGTTGGTCGAAATATTTTCTGGATTGGCGTGATGTCATATGTATCAGAAATTTCTACTATTGAATCAAGGACTTTAAAACATGGAATAATAATTGCAACTTATCCATTAAGTTCCTTAATGGGCTCGGGATTAGTTGCATTATTAAAAATAGGAATACAATATCGTTATTATGAATTTATGTTTTTGGTACCGATATTGTTAAATTTGTTGGCGTTATTGGTTATCAGTTTACTCGTAAAGGACACATCTGACTCTGATTGTAATAGAGATATTGAGTGGCAGAGACCGAAATATGTTCTCAAGGAGTTCACTGATTTATTTAAGGATAAATTAAAGGGTTCGGCTGTTGTATTAGCTATATTGATAATATGTCAATCAATATTAGTTACAAGAATAGGATGTAAGTCATAATTATTATTTTTGTAAATTTTATACATTGGAAATTATGTTGACATTTTATATTTCAGGTGACTATGATTTAATAATGTTGTATATGTGGTATAATGATGATGAAGTTTGTTTTACCGTTTTAAAAATGATGGCCATATTTGTCGGTAATAATTCAATTACATTAATTTTTAAAAAAACAAAATTATTTTTTAAAGAATGTTTTAGTATTTAAGTATAGGTAGGTATTGGGGACCTAAAAATATATATTCAGTATTTATACTTTTTATTTGTTTTCTATATTTTCTCTTAAGCTCATTTATTATAGGTGTGCCATCTTTTTGTTTCCAGGAACTGTGTTTTCGGTTTCGGTTTTAAGTCATTGTATGAAAATAAACGATTTACTAATTAGTATTTCAGTTTGCTGTTTTTACATCGCAGCTGCTGTATGTTACATTTTTGCCAGTCAATTTTTTCAAATATTTATGAGTAAATATTAATTTGTATTTTATTATTCATATTATAGTCATACCAATATAATAAAATTTTTATTTTAGTTATAATAATTTATTCATGCCATGGAACAGTGATTACTATTGTTAGTTCTTTAACATCAAAATTGGTGCCAATTGAACAACTCGGTATCTGCGTATAGACTTTTATTATATTATTATTTGTCAATGTTCTTAGAAAATTATAATATTTATTATTTATAATATACTTATAGGTCGTTTAAATGCAATACAAATGTGTATGAACTCCATGTTGACTGTTGGTGTAGTTACGGCTTATCATTTCATATTTGATTACATTAATTATACTAAAGCTGGACATTTGTGTCTGTTCACTTTATTGTATATCGGTTTGACTCTACCCATATTATCTGTGTTTGTGTAAGTTATTTTTTAATTTCAAAAATGATTTATTTACTTATATTATCCATATTAATTATATTTACTGTTTTTAGGATTTTGTATTCTAAGTACAAACATGTCATGCAAAACGATACTCCTACAGTAAAACAAGATAATATTTACGTCATAAGTTAATTTTATAATAATGTTTTAATGTTATTTTACATTTTATTTGTAGGAATTGAATACACATAACTGCTATTAATATTAACTTTTGAAAACAGACGGAATATTATATTATTGGTTTCATTTATGCGTTAAATTTTTTATTGTTCATTTTTTTATTTTGTCCTAATAAATCAATAGAAAATGTAATACTATTATTAACCTGCATCAACAATGCTAAAGTTACCAAATTCTCATCTTCTATTTATCGGGTTCGGTTTTTTTAAATTTATTACTATGAAATTAAATATTTTTCTAAACAATTAAGCTTTAAAAAAAATTTAATATTATTCAGTTTATTAATACAGTCCCACACAGCATTTGGGTAATGCTAATATTTTGTAAATATTTTCAAATAGTTTAATTATGAATATTTTTATAAAAATATTTTTTAGATTTTTTAAAAAAGTTTCTATGAAAATATTTTTGGAAAAATCATAATAGAACTTTTTATAATTATTATTCAGTAAATATTATATTAATTATGTTAAAATATATTTTTTAAATATACTACAATAATTGAGAACCAAATATTTTTAGAATAATTATAATATAACTTTTTGTAATTATTATTAAGTAAATATTATATCAATTATGTTAAGATATATTTTTTTAATGCACTGTCGCAAACAAAATATTTTCTGGACAATAATAATAGAACCTCAAATAGATATTTGTTCATAAATATTTTATAATACCTACCTACCTTTGTCCTATTTATATAATATAAAACCTTTAAAAAAATTAACACGTGTGTTAACATTTGGTTATTTATAATTGATATGGATTTAATGGCCAAAATGTTGGACTAAGTAGGTACACATTTTTTTCTCCTATATTTGACGACCGATTATTATGGACTCCATTTGCATTTAACCTAAGTTGTAAATGCTTAGGTGTTAGGTATCTATAATTTATAATAAATCAACTTAATATGTTAGGCTGTATAAACACTATAAAATAAACTATACAAAATAATACTGTATTCATCAACAATTTAAAAAAATATTTTTTTCTAGAATATTAATTTAAGACATTTTTAATCTTAAAAAAAGGTGCTCTGCTGTACAGTAGGTTACAAGTGGGTCAATGTATAATGGATGGTATTAAATTTGAATTCAATGATATAATATCATTGTATCAGTCTAGGTATGAGACATATTATATACTTATATATGGTATTTTAAAAAATATTGTCCTATAATAGGTACCTATAATAAATTCCAAATTAATCGTCTCACAATATACATTACGTACTTATAACGCGTTATACATCAACAAAACACCGTGATACTATCATAGATATATAATAGTACACTTTAGAAGTTTCAAGTAACTTAAATTAACTATAAAAATAAACTGTGCTTGTGTATTTTTTAGATTTTTCGGTAACAGAATTAACTACTAATGTGGAATCTTGTTTTAAATTTTCAATCCTTAGATATAAAAGTTGAACATTTTATAAATTATTAACTACAAAATAATTATTCAACTTTAAATTTGATAAATTTTGTCAAAATTCGATCTTTAAATGCTTATAAAAAAAAATTGTGCCTATGTATTTTTAATATTTTTCAGCTGATATTGTAACAATATATCAGGAGGCCAGGAGCCTTGTATTAAATTTTTCCATTTTTGGCCCAACAGATAAGACTTAATTGATATTCATAGAAAAAAAAACTATAAATGTCCGTAAACAGCTCAAAAAGCGTCAAAATATTTTGGAAATTGTTATCAAGTATAAGAATTGATAAAATAAACATTCAGGGAAATTTGCATGTAATTCGTTTTTGAATTACATCAAAATAAGAAAATTGTTACATGAGAAATCGAGTGAATAACAAATTTTGTAAAAATATGAATTTAAAATGCTCATAAAAAATTAATTTCACTTTCCGGTAGACATTTTTTTTTTGATAAAGGTTTGACAAACTTATGAAAAATCTTATATTACATTTTCATATCTTATATTTAAAAAGAAACATTTTTATGAATTTCTAACTAAAAATAATTTGCAAGATTACGTGTTTTCAATATTTGAACTTTAAATGCTTATAAATAAAACTGTGACTAAGGATTTTTAATATTTTTCAAACGTCATTGGAACAATATAATAGAAGCTTTGTATTAAATTTTCAAGCTCTTTTACTTAACAAATAAAGATTTATTGACATTCACAGAAAAAAAACATAAAAAAGTTTAAAACCGAGTATATCCGTAAAAAGCTCAAAACAAGTCAAAATTGTTTGAACATTTTTCATGTATAGAAAAGGCTAATATAAACATTCAGTGAAAATTTCTTGTCATTACCAAAGTACCAACTAGATTCACTTTCCTATCAGAAAAGATACTGTTGAAGAAAATCCAAGCACTTTTACTGTCCTAAAAGGTGATGACTGACACAAAAATGAAAAAAAATTAAATTAAAAAATTAAAAAATTAAAAAAAACACACATCATTGTAAAATCAACACATTCATCATTCCACTCAGAATCTAAAATCAATATAATTCCAAATTGGCAAACCTAAACGATTCCGTGTATTTAACGATTGAAAAATTACAATTACAATTTACTTTACAGATAATCGCTGACCTTTGATAAAATTATCATCCACAGGTTACCAATCTACCATAAACTACTACAAGGTGGTATTTCAAAAAGTAAAGATTTCTATATAATTTGTAACTTAATATTATACATATTAGGTACCAGTGGCGTATATAGGGGGTGCCCCCTAGGCCAGAGCCCATAGTGAAATTGCAGATTCAATTAAAGCATTTCATGTATATCTACACTGTTTACAGTTTTTCACCATGATTGATTTAGCCAGTTGATTAAAATCGTTTTTGAGGTATCGAAAAGGAAATGATTGTCAGGACTTGCTTTGATGACTTTGAATGTTAAATTCAAAGTAAGATAACATTAAAATATATATATATATATATATATGAAATTGTCAATATTTTTTTAAAAAGAATTAAAACATTTATTTTACATAATAATTATAAAATTAAACTTCGCAATTTTTATTGGTATCATTTATTTATTTATGCCATAATTATAACCACCCTGCAGCTCCCTAAAATATGTATAGGTAGTTAAGGCTGTATTATAGTGTGTACTACAAAATATGTATAGTTATGTAGGTACTGACTGTATAGTGATAAATTCCCAAAATTGGCCCATAGTGAAAATAATTTGTATATACGCTACTGGTAGTTCCCTAAAACAATATTAAAAAACATTGTATGCATTCAGCGTGTTTATAATCATTAAAATATAATTAAAGTGATATGGCTCCATTATTAATTCAGATAAGATGATTGGTATACAAAATAAGAGTGTACTAATCACTCGCTGTTCGAAAAGCACGACCACAGTATTATTTCGTGTCTCCATACAATTAATTGTGAAGAAACTGCCATTATATTATTTAGATGCAGTCGAACTCAACAGATTAACAAAACTATTATAACGGCAACGTCTTGATTCGGATTTCAAAAAAAAATATAGATGTATAATATTAAATACTTTCCACGATTCTTGCATACGGTATTAATACCGCAATAAGTCAATTGATAAAAAGGCCAATGAGAAAATTTTCATTAACGATTTTTTGGAAGAATTGTGACGGTCATCTATAAATTATCGTCCAAAATAAACGATTCTTGCATACACAGATACACAGACACCAAGAGAATTATTATAATAATATACTAACCATCACTATGAAATTTAATTCACGTAAGTAAACGTTAATCCTAAACTTTTTAATAGCATATGTTTTCCTATTTATATTAAAATAGAATATAATAAGTTTCCTGTATAGTAGAGTAGGTATGCGTACTACTTAGATGTATTATAATACAACGTTTTAATGTTTTATTCTAATATCACAAATAATTATTCACTTAATTATGCGATGTAAATATCCATTAACTTAATATTTCTATGATTTATTTATTTACTTTTGTGGGCGTTAAAATATGAACATTTTATGTCTTAGTCATGCTTTGATGTCTTGACCGCGAGTATTGCAATAATGAGAACATTTTATTAATATTTATATTTAATGAGGCAACTCTAATTCTAACTAAATTGGATACGATTTCATAGTTAAATAAAAACTTAAATTTGGTGAAATTAAGTTTTATACAAAAAAATATAACGATAAAAATGATAAAAACTAGAGCATTAAATAAAGGATGGAAGGATAAAGGATATTAGATGCTTCAAACCGGGAATACTGTTGTCTTTTTTTAAAAAAATTCTTTTACTGGTGAGTATTTAAGTTCTATGAAGTATTATTGTGAGTGTCATTAATAGGTTTTTCTACTGAACGGTTGTACAGTTATTGAAATATTTATGTATAATTTATAATTTTATATCTTATATATATGTCTTATATGTCTTATGTCTACTGTGAACCTATGCCCTGATACTGATGGTATATTTCAACAATTTGAAAATAATATAAGAATAAATTATTAATAAATAAAAATATTATCTGAAAAAAAATAAACATGTCTTTATTTTTAGCAAAAGAATTATTTCGTATCATCAATAACAAAAAGGTGGGCAAGTGGGTGTCGCTCTGCTGTACAGTAGGTTACAAGTGGGTCACTGTATAATGGATGGTATTACATTTGAATTCAATGATATTATATCATTGTATAAGAAAAACGATTCTGAGCGAGGACAGTATGTCCTTCTAGGTATAAGACATATTATATACTTATCTATGGTATTAAAAAAATTGACCTATAATGAATTCCAAATTAATCATATCACAATATCCATTAGGTACTTATAACGCGTTATACACCAACAACAAACCCTGATACTATCATAGATATATAGTAGTATACTTTAGAAGTTTCTAGTACCCACAAATAATATTATACAATCACAACAAAATAACTAAAATAGTTATTCTAGGTTTTTTATTATGTAATTTCGTCCAAATTTGAATTTAAAATGTCTGTAAAAAATAACTGTGTTCATATATTTTTTAGATTTTTTGGTTACAGTTAGTTCATCTATTTATGAGAACCTTTGTTTTCAATTTGTAATCCTTAGCTATAAAAACTGAACATTTTATAATTTATTAATTACAATTATTGATAATTTTCGAGATTTTGATAAATTTTGTCAAAATTCGATCTTTAAATGATTATAAAAAAAAATTGTGCCTATGTATTTTTAATATTTTTCAATTGCTGTTGTAACAATAAATCAGGAGCCTTGTATTAAATTTTTACACTTTTTGGCCTACCAGATAAAACTTATTGATATTTATAGAAAAAAAAACTAAAAAAATTGAAAACTGAAAATGTCCGTAAACAGCTCAAAAAGATTCAAAATATTTTCAAAATTGTACAGTGTATAGGAAATGCTAATATGAACATTCAGTGATATTTTCATGTAACTACAGTTATTCGTTTTTGAATTACAACAAAATAAGGAAATCGATGCATGAGAAATCGAGTAAATATCCAATGTTGTAAAAATTTGAATTTCAAACGCTCATAAAAATTTAATTTGACTTTCCTGTAGAGATATTTTTAATAATAAAGGTAGATAAACTTATGAGTAATCTTGTATTACATTTTCAAATCTTAGATTTAAAAGAAAAATTTTTAGGAATTCTTAACTCAAAATATTTTTCTAATTTTCGTGGTTTTTCCATATTTTGTCAAATTTTGAACTTTAAATGCTTATAAAAAAAAAATTGTGACTAAGGATTTTTAATACTTTTCATCTGCCTTTGAAACAATATACTGGGAGCCTTCTATTAAATTTTCAAGCTTTCGATACCAACAAATAAAATTTTATTGATATTTTTAGAATAAGAACTAAAAAAAAATGGAAAATGAAAATGTCCCTAAACAGTTCAAAACAAATCATAATATTTTAAAAATAGTATTGTGTATAGAAAATGCAAATATAAACAACCAGTGAAAATTGCATGTATATACGTTCATTTGTTTTAGAGTTACACCAAAAACCAAAATCAATTTTTTTTAAAACTGATTTTGCGTAAAAATTCCCGTTATTCCTTAATTTTTATGTGTTTAATCCCGACGCTTGTGAAAACTATTGCGAATTTTAAAACTTGACCATCTCGAATGCACCAACTAGATTCACTTTCTAATCGAAAAAGATACTGAAGTTGAAAATCAAAGCATTATTTCGACTACTTATCGTGTACACAGACACAAAAATAAATTTAAAAATTTAAAAAATTTAAAAAAAAAAACAAAAATCATTGTAAAATCAATACATTCATCGTTCCACTCAGAATCTTAAAGGTTTCTTTTTTATGCACACTATTTTTATTTTTTATTTAAAACATAACTAATATCAATAACTATGAATAATAATGAATGTGAAAAATAAAATAAATTACGTCTAAGAAAAAAATAATATAGGTACCTATATAATGATCTAGAAAATCAAATTGTGAGATTCAAAATAAGTTGTATTAAAATCGTATAGATACATTAATTATAATGTGTTCAAACATTTTTATTAGTTGTTGATTGTTTCATATATTTTATTTATCAGTGTACAACTATGATTCATAAAAATCGAATAAATCAAATTACAAATGTATCGTTGTAGAGTTTGATCAGTCATTATAAATTATGATTTTACAATAAAAAAAGATCAATTAAAATAATTTTTTAATTATTATAAATTTATAACATAAAAATGTGTCTTATTAAAAAAAGAAGTAAGCAATCGTATATACAACAAATATAGTCACTAATCTGTAATCATAGTAAATGGCTGTTGTGGAAAGTAGATTTTAAACACAATTATCTCTGTTTATCAGTCATTATAATTATAACGTCATCCAACACTTTATATTTTTAGTCTTGACATTATTAACTTCATATCAATCTGTAATTATTCCAGTGCATTTAGTTTTCTTATTGTGTGATTATTAAATTCTAGCAAATATAGATTTATTTTATAGACCTTTTAAATAAAATAATTATTTTAATATTAAATAGTGAATACTATAATTGCATTGTGCGTAAAGATTATGCAAGGGCAAGGCACACAAGATACATTCTCCTTTACTTGGACTATGTACCGACCTAAACTTTCCTTGATTAAACTACCGACTGGGTATGTACAGTAAGTAAAACAAAAATTGGAATTGTTCTATTGAATTAGACAAGTTGTAGGTAGGTAATAATAATATATGTATGTATTTTATTTATTATGATCAAATATTTTTATGATCCTTCAGCCTTCTGTTGATATTGACGAAATTTCTGCAAACGCCCTTGTCTGTAAGCCCACTTTTATAACTGATAATATTATTATTATTATTATTGGCAACGAGGACCAAACACTTTTGCATGACGTTATCGTGGTTATAATAATTGATGTACATAACCTTAACCCCGCCTCACACGATAATAATATACATTATAATATTATATTTTATATTTATAAATGAAAACCATTAAACAATAGGATCTAATCGTCTAAAATGCCGAGGCCAATATAGGCCATACTCTGCATATAATATATCAGACCTACGATGTTATAGTTGGTACATACACAAAATTCACTCAAAAAACGAGAGGCAGTTATGAGAACTGAAGATCTTTTGATATTTTAGAGATGTTTGGATTTTTAATATTATTCCAATATCGTTGTAACAATATATTAGGAGCCTTGTATTACGTTTTCAAGCTTTTTCACCCAACAAATACATTTTCATTGACATTCATAGAAAAAAATTCGAAACTGACAATTCCGTAAGCAGTTCAAGACACATGTTATCGTGTATACAAAATACTAATATAAACAACCAGTGAAAATGTCATGTATCTTCTATTAATATTTGTTCTAGAGTTACACCAAAAACCAAAACCGATTTTTTGAAAACCAATTTAACCTAAAATTCTAGTTTTTCCTTAATTTTTCTTGTTTTTCACGGTACTTTTGAAAACTATTTGGAATTTTTTACTTTTGACCCCCCGAAGTACCAACTAGATTAACTTTCCCATCAGAAAAGATAGTGTTGAATGAAATCTAATCATTTTTACTATCCTAAAAGGTGATGAAAACACACATCATTGTAAAATTAATACATTCATCGCTCCGCTCAGAATCTAAAATAGGTAGGTACTTTATAGGTTTATGTTTTATCACTTATACGAGCATTTCATTTTAATTTATATGATTTACATAGGTACTTAGATTATTGATAGTTAATTTGTCTTTAGCCCACCCTTTTTTCATTCTTCGATCCACCCCTGATAAACCTACACTACATTTTAATTTGTATGGAAAGGGTAAATTTACTCAGACACTTACTAAATTGTGAGTGCAATATTATTTGTTTGTTAATTAAACTGATTAGTGTTAACAACAGATATGGGTTACATGCAGTGGCGTATTTTCACTTTTTTTCTGGGGGTGGTCCAATAATTCCAATATAATATAGATAGGTACTGATATAAAGAAAAAGTTTTTAATAGATAAGAATAAAAAATAGTTATTTTATTATATTTTATAATTTTAAGTACAAAATCCAAGCGTCTTTTTTTTTACAAAGTTCATCTTTTTACAGTTTTATTTTTTTATGAAGACATATTTATTACAATTCCAATTTCCAAACAATAAATAGATACAAGTATACAACTATAAAAAAAATAAAAAAATTAATTTGATAGTATTTATTAAATAATTATTAAATGTTAGGTTTTGTCAAATCTGTATTTACACCTATCACAAATGAGAGACCCTTGTATTTAAAAATAAATAGGGATTCTATATTAACTAATTTTAAACAAAAGGTTATTAAAAAAAAAAATCACTGCATTCGACGATTTGCAAAACGATTCTATGCAATACCTATGCGTTTTATATCAGAGACATTTATGAACCGATCTACATCAAAGAGACACAGAGTACAGATAGATTTTTAAAGAATATATATAGAAGTTCAATATACAGTATAGGTTAAACGAATATTGAAATAGGAGAAAAATACACAAAATACAAACATGAAGTAAATGATTCTACGACAATTGCCTTGTTTACAAAGAAAAAATTCAAATAGATTAATAATAGCTACCTATACTATCCTATAGAAATATTTTATTGGAGAATGATGTGCGTCGTCAATTTCTTGCGATAAGAATGTTTTGACTGTTTTGAGAATTATTGATGTTTATCTAATACGGGTATTTTATAAAGTGGTAATACATAAAATACAAGGATAAGTTTTAGTTACGGAGGGTTTTTGAACGTTCGACCGTTGGCTAATTTTAAGCTATATTTCATATAAATATTTTGTTTACGGGAAAAAACCATGTCCGTGTGTGCTTATATAAATCGGGGTCTGCAAATATGTAAGAATTTTTTTTTTGGAGAGATTCTGGGGGGGGTCCAGTACCCCTGGACCACCACCCCCGTAAATACGCCACTGGTTACATGTATTTTAACTCAATGCATTGTTTTTCAAATCAACTCTAAATAGCTAAGTTGTTACATTAGGTTTAAGTTAATTAGAAATTTAACAAACTAGTTTTAAGTTCAAATATTTGAAAAAAAATGACTTTTAACCTCTTTAACTTTTAAACTTATTAATTTCCCCGCCGTTGCTGAAATAATATTAATTGAATATCGATGTTGTTTAATGTTTTCCCTCATCCCGGTGGTCCGGTTTTGCCGCTGCGCAGGACATGTATCCCAGAGATGGGTGATGGCCGTGATGGGGATGTTGGGCGTGACGATGGCGTACGTGATGCGGGCGTGCCTGGGCATCACGCTCACGCAAATGGTGAAGTCCGTGCAGGTGCAGGGCCGGCGGAGTGATCCTCTGACGGCCGTGCAACACGACTACTGTCCGTTGCCGGGGACGACGGCTCAGGGGCGTCTGCACTCGTCGGATGCGTCCAACCGGACGTCAGTGGAGGCCACGGCGACGGCACAGGGGCACGTGCAGGGCGACCGCCGGAGGTTTGACTGGGACGAAGAGACACAGGGTGAGGTGCTGTCGGCGTTCTACTACGGTTACATACTCACGCATGTTCCCGGTGGTGTGCTGTCCCAGAAGTACGGCGGCAAGCACACCATGGGCATCGGCATACTATGCACTGCCATATTCACGCTGATGACACCGTTTGTGGCACACATTGGGTCCAGGCCGCTGGCTATCCTGCGATTTGTCGAAGGACTTGGTGAAGTAATGCGCATGCGTACAATACTATTACGTTACCTGTATATACGTTATCATATATTTTATTGCCGAGGTTATACAAGTTGACTAATTATTATGTAAACTCGTTAGGTCAAGTTAATTTAGAAAAATGGAGGTAAAGCTTGAAGTTTAAAGATACTTTTATTTATTTTAACTTGTTAATAAGTTAAAAGTTAAATTGAATAAAAAAACAACTTAACTTAGTTCAAAATCAGGTACATTTTTTAATAAGTAAATATTTACAATCCATGTCAAATCACAATGCGTACATTAATTGATAAAAGTAGACAACGAAAACAAATGTTTTTAGGAATGTAACTTGGTTAAAAACAACTTAATTTCAACTTTTTAACTCGTTAATGTCCAGCCTTTCACATTAAACGTAGGCACATGGTAGATTTGACTGTTTTAAAATGCTAACAAATAATATTGTCAAATCATATACATTTTAAATATAAATTATAAATATATGTATATTAATTATTATATGCATCACGAGGGCTTTTGAATAAAAATCCACAATATTTAATATACAATGAATTATTATAACTATGTAAATATACCTACTAAATAATTAAATTGAACAGTCCATTAACTACCTTAAGTCTACCTACCTATTTACGCATTTTAAAACTTCATGGTTTGTAATATTATTATAATATGTTAGTGCAGGGGCGCACACTAAAAAATAAATAGGTTTAGCAAATTGATTCGGTTACCTCTATATTGGCTAATAGACTAATGGCTGTAGCCTATAATTATTCAATAGTTTATTTTCAATATTTTTATAAGTAGTAGAATTTTCGTGATGTAAATATTTTAGAGCCGGGGGGTCACCCACCCACCTACCAAAAAAATCAGGGGTAGCAACTGCTACCCTTGAACCCTCCAGCGTACGCCACTGTGTTAGTGACTGAAATAAATTACCCAACGTGATTGAGAGTAAGCAACGACGCCGCTGCTAGTAGTTTCCGGACGGGTGACCCTGGTCCGTAGTGGCAAAAACCTACATATACACGTATTGCCCACAAACCATATAACCGTTCCAACCCTTCCAACCGTAACCTCTACAATAGCTAATGGTCATATTGCCGGACTTTAGATCAAGGAACAAAAAATATATATTATATTAGAATATGACGTATAGTATTTTAGTAAACATCTTATTTTATAAAATCTAAAATATAGCATATTACCACTGTACAACACCTTGTTCAAATTTATAAATGATTAAGTGTACCGCACTTATACATAATATAATATGCATATTATTTACGAATGCATAATTACTTATTATACAGCTGGTTATGAAATATATGATGGGCTATATAGGTTTGTGGTTAAAATGTTGCATATATTTTCTAAAAGTCGTTAAAAGGCCTTATAAATTACTATCTCAAATAGATAAACTCGAATTAGCTTAACAATTATAATTTAATGGTACAAATATTTTCGATAAGTTTACTATAAAGTGAGTTTTATCTCATAACTATAGTATATTTTATTATGTATATTATACCTACAAATATATGATATGCCATTATTTTTACTTGCCCTCTGTCGAACTTAAGTACTTTATGAGTTTATTATTTTTCCACTATAGGGCATGACGTTTCCGGCGCTTTGCACACTCCTGGCGCAGTGGGCGCCCCCTGAAGAAAAAGGGAAGTTTGCCACGCTGGTATTCGCAGGTAACGCGTATTAAACACAAGATAGAATTTCATTGTATACACGTAATAAATTTGTATACAGGTGCGCAAGTCGGTAATATTTTGTCCAATTTGTTGAGCGGGTTCATCATGCGGTACATACCCGGTGGTTGGCCAAACGTCTTTTACTTTTTCGGCATTGTTTCAATCATCTGGTTTCTACTCTGGTGCATGTTCGTATACAACGATCCAAATTCCCACCCATTCATCTCGGATGAAGAGCGGGCCTACTTAAAAAAATCCATCGGTAGACTAGAGAGGAAGAAGGTTTGGACAGTTTTTTAGTCAGTACTCCTCTGTTATAACACAGTATGAACTAAGATTTTTATTTATGTGTACAGGATCTGACGCCTACACCGTGGAAATCCATACTAACCTCTGGGCCAGTATGGGCACTGATCATTGGTGGAGCAGGACACGACTGGGGCGCTTTTACTTTAATCAGCGATCTTCCCAAGTACATGAGTGATGTTTTACACTTTTCCGTGACTGAAGTAAGTTGAAAACAAAAACTGTATGCCAATGTAGTATGTACTAAGACAGAACATAAATTCATATTAATTTTAAATATTTATGGTATAGAACGGTTTGTTGTCGTCAATCCCATTTTTCGCCCAATGGGTCACATCAGTTGCTGCCAGTATACTAGCCGATCGCCTAATAAGTAGAGGATCAATGAAAGTCACTCACGTCAGAAAAATATATGCCATTATAGGTATAAATATTGAGTGAAAATATCACTAAAGTATACCATCAGGAACGATGTAAAAAAATTACAAAATGTATATGCTTTCTGCAGGAAATCTTGGTCCCGCTCTGGGAGTAATGTGTGCTTCATTCGTTGGATGTAATAAAATTATTGCAACATTGTGTTTTACCTTGGGCGTGGCCCTCATGGGATTCTGTTATCCTAGCTTACGTATTAATTCACTTGACTTGTCACCCAATTATTCACCTACTCTGATGGGATTGGTAAATGGTATTGGGTGTTTGTCAGGAATGGCCACTCCATATATCGTAGGAATCCTCACACCAAATGTAAGTTTGTGAATTCATTAATACAATTTAAATAATAATTTAAAATAATTTACTTAACCTAACCTGAATATTTTGCTGTTTTGAAATGCTAATTCTATACTACTAGTTACCTAGTGGCTAGTGTATATGCTATTTAGTATATTTTAATATATAATATAATATCTAGTTAATATTTTGTTTTTAATATTTTAGAGAACCGTTTTAGAGTGGCGTTTGGTATTTTGGATCATGGTGATAATCATGATGTCAACATCTATAATATTTGTTTTTTGGGGATCTGGGGAAGTACAGCCATGGGATGACATAAAACAGTACCGTCTAAGCGAAAATGAAAAAGATAATAAAGATGATGAATCAAATGTAATACAATTGAAATCAATAGATGATGAGAAAACATCAAAATAGTTTTATTCACAATCTATAACTAGGTACATATATTACAAAATCATCAAAACCATCCTTTACATTGTAAATATAAATACATTTTACCTATTAATTTAGTTATCAAACACTTGTTTTAGTAACTATTTTAAAAATAAACTGTTATCTGTGGAAATAAAATAAATTCTATTAGTATATAAAATACGCCATTTATATCTAATAAAATAAACAAATTATTTTTGTATATTATTATGTTATTTGTATATTTTACTTTATAAAAAATATCAAAATACATGCAATTATTGATAGTATTAACTTACTGGTCTGTAATCAAAACTTATAAACTTATAAACGTTGTACAACAAAAATTGAAAAATAATACATAGTATACTTAGGTACGTCATACTGAGAACCTACATATTTTATGCATTACCTACTTAAATTAGGTGTTTTGACTAAATTACGTTTGCACAACAGATTAAGTCAGTCAAACCGTCAGTTTACATTTCCTCGTTTCGCATGTAGGTACATATAATCATGACAAATTAGATAGGTATCAACACAGTATTTTGATACGCATCCTCCGCTCTTTACTTCGCCTATATCGTAGTTCTCCACTTATTATTGGCAGTCAATCACATACATATATATATAACATATAGAACAAAATCAACCAATGAGAAGTGGAGAACTACAATATAGGCCGGAGGTGAAGGAGATGCGTATCTACTGCTCAAAACTAGTACAACTGTGATGCAACCTATCTAATTTATCATGCCTATAATGTTATACTATACAGCACACTATCTTTCAACTACAAAGAATTCGATTGTTTCCAACTGGTATCGTATTGGTCATAATCGCTGGTATGGTTACAAATGCTTAACGAAGTAGTACATAATAATATTATGTACTTATAGATAATAACTGACTTATCAACATATTTTTGTCAAGCAATTATCAATTATGATACAAGACGAGTCAACTGAAATATTATAGTCTAGAGAAAACACACTATGCCTATACGCAAGGTACTATAGGTCTACAAAGCCGAATACACGCACTTCAGAGTATTGATAACTTCTTATGGAGTATTCTAGAAGTTCACTACCTCCTATATTTTGTACTTTTTTCAGTGCTTTCATACAGTGGTAAATCTATAATGGACCTTATACGATACGACTGCGCTCCGGAGCGTTCCCTTATAATAGTGACGATACTTTATACCACAGCACTGACGGTGTCTACTTCTATTCAAAATGCATTGATACAGAAATATACCTGTGAACCTTTGATTCCATTTGGCGAATGCCCAATAGGTGAATATGAAGGTCAGCGCCGAGTAAAATCGGGGTACAACACGATTGCGTACGATGTACCTTTTTAAGAACACGATTGAGTACGTTAACACTGAAATTGAGCGTTGTAAGTTCGATGAAAACTTTCAGATCCATTTGTCGTACTTAAAAAAAAATAAAATATAGCTAAATTATAGTTATTATAGCAATTATATAGTTTAATATTTATCGAGGATTTTCGGATGGCTCTTGTGCCCAAATTTCCGGTGGAAATAAACAACCATTCTCCACGTATGTATTTAAAATGTAGTCAGAAAACAAACATCCAATATATAAATCGGGACAAATTGATATGAGTTCACCAAACGCATTTTGGATATCTTGAAAAGGTAAAAATGGTATTCCAAAAAAAAGTTTTAACCATTTTCCCAAATCGGAGTTTTTAGTGTAGGCCAAACGAAGTTCTTTTTCAGAATTAATCTAAAAATATTCCAAATGTACTATCGATTTTAATTTATTTAATTCAATAAACTCACTTTGCGCCACCAACACTGTCCTAAGTGAAATCGACATGCATCTATTTCGATGTTAGGGAAAACTTCTTTTGCCGCTTCATGGGCACCGATTTCAAAATCCAAATGTAGTTTAAGAACCAATAATTTTTTAAAAATAATTTGTTCGCATAGTTCTATTGTAAAAACAACCACATGTCTGCGTAAATTTGCTTTGATTTATTTGGTAATAAAAAGTATGCCACTGGCACATAAAACCAATTTTTAAAACAATTGATTGTATAAAGTTGGGCAAACATTTTTGGTGCATAATTGAAAGTACTATCAGCAAAAAATTCACTTGTACTTACTACTTGTCTTAAAAGTAAGATTTTGTTCTGTAGTAACACAAACAAACATTTTATTGTCGGGAATAAAAACAAATTGTTTACCTTGAAATTGTATTATACCATCATCTTCCATTGCTTTAAGTTGTTCAATTGACTCCCTTAGTGATTTTGGAAAAGCGGGATAATGTTTTCGACGTTTATCGTACATTGCTTTTCGAATCGACCGTACATCTCTGTGCTCGATTTCATAGTGATTGCTCACCATAAGTTCGTTTCTAATTATTTTTATGGGTCTGACACAAATAGTATTATTTGATTTTCTTTTACAAGCTTCTCGTAGGACTTGTCGTTCAATGCTCTGTTGTGAATTTTCAGAGTGGTGGTGTTCATTAATTGTTTCATGGACATACTCTCCATTTGTCAAAATGCCTGAACACTCGAAAAACACGAAACACGCTGGGAGGTTGATAATCCAACGACGGTTCTTCACTGACTTCGTTTATTAAACGATAGGTATACTGCAGTATACATATTTTATCGATTGCGAGTATCCTAAAATATCCTAGTAAAATACCCGATTTCGTTATCGCCTATCAAATATCACCTATTGCCTCTCAATTAATTTTAAATTGTAGGTTCTATTAGTTCAAAGCCAATGGCAACAGTGCTTCAAAGTTGCAGATAAAAATCGTATGCAACCGTGAACATTAAATGTTCACGATTGCGTATGTCCATAGAGACCGTACAATCGTGTTTCACCGGTAGAATCGAGCACCACGTATTTACTTATTCCATTTCATTCATCGTTGCATTACTAGCAGGTACTTATGAATCGAATCAATAATAATCAAAACCGTTTGAACCAATCGATTTGCATATGTATACAAACTTTAGGTTTTTGGGTCATATGCAGCGGGTAGGAAAAGGCGTATAATGTAAAAAAACCTACCAACTACACCATGTCCAGTAATAGATTATTGATCATAATATTGCACACAAATGTTAACTATATTATATTATGTTAATACAAATTAAAAACAACGTATTTATGTACTTATTTTAAATATAGAGTTGACATTTTATGTTATTACGCATTATCGATATTGATAATAATTGTTACGTTACCATATTAGTTTTTTATCATTTGCATATAATTTTGTGTAGTTATAACTATATAGCTATAGCTAGTTAAAATATTCTACTTTATTGGGAATATTTTTCGATATTCTCGTAATTTCTCTAAACGTACGGCACATTTATGTTAACACATTTTGCGTAGATTCCTTTAGAAAATGTTTGTAAATAAGTGAGTTTTTCTTAGGGTACCTATCTATATACAATGTTTTAATACTATAACATTTATTATCGTGAAGAATAACTACACAACTATCCTGCATTAATAGGTGAGAGAATCGAGATAAACTATGAAAGTTAAGTAATACCAAAAATATATTCTATATTAATTTCTTATGTCTGACTTTTTATGTATTCTGTTTTACACAGACATTTATTACGTCTGTGTAATAATACTTCGTCAGCAATATATTAGATTTATTATTTCATATATTCTTGGTAATATAAGTATAATATATATTATACCTATATTTATATGCATATCTTTGAAGATTACCTATTGTTTACCTACTCAGTACTTGTTAGATTGTGTAAATGCCATAACTTCTAATGATAATTAGTAATTATATATGCCTAATTTATTTATACCCATTGATGATGTAAAATAAAAAACGTTTCAACGCCAAACAGGTTAATTGAAGTTATATCGTAATGAATATCGTTTTATATGCATAGGTACATTATTGATAAAAAATTACCTAATAAAATTAATAATATGGTAAATAATATTGAAAAATGTTGCATATGTATCCTCATTAAAAGTTTGGACCAAGACAAAAACTAGAATTACAACTTAGATTTTTGTATCTAATACTTATAAACTTTTAAATTCATACTTTTGATTACGATGAGACAACTTTAATTTTGATTTAAATCCATCCATATTCATGTTGCATAATATGCTGTACAGTAGTCAGTAATACATCTTTTTAGTTTTTAATATTCATCTAGTAAGTTTGTAATACATAGTATAAAATGTGTGATTTATAATAAAAATGTTGTTTATAGTTTATACTAGCTGAATATATATAATAGGTATATTATTACAAATTTACTAGGTTTTTTTTCATAATATATTATCATAATTTGAAATTATTTGTAATCCTCATAATTAACTTAATAATATAAAGATTAAAATATCAAGAAGATACTTCTTGTTATACATCTGTAGATGACTGATAAAAAATTAAAAAAATTGATCGAGTGTCACTGTTGTAATATTATTTAACATTTATACGTTTATATTGACTCTTTATATATTTGTATCTATATACATTAGAAATATTTCAGAAATGTATTATAGGTACATAGTGTATTTGTAGGATCAATGAGTGTTATTTCTCACTGGTCCGTATAATATTTTCCTGGATACCTTTCTATCGAAGATAAGAATCTTCTCCTCATCTCCTTGAGTTACCGACCACGTATCACAGACAAATGCCATTATTGGGCGTAAGTAAGCTAAGTCAATTTTTTCCTTTGACACCGATGATAGCATTCTTAAACTTAACAGTTTATACAGTGAGAAATATACATGATTCGTCGAGCTTATCCCCAGTTTAATTTCATTGTGCATATAATTTTTTGATTGTTGTTCACTCCTAAATATTTAAAGCCATCGACCTGTTCAAAGGTGTATGGTCTGACCACAAAATCGTTCTTAATAGGCGTGTGGTTAGGTTAGGTTAGGCGTGTGGCCAATTACTCTCATGTCATTATATAATTTAATATTTTAATATTAAGTGCAAGCTTTCCAGCCTTATAAGTTATAGTAGGTCTATACAAAGTCTCTCGTCCGATTTGGGAGTTGAAATCCCTCCTTAGTATTTTTATGCAATTTCTAGGTTTGTGTGCCATATATTCTTTCTAGTTCTTCGTAGAATTCACATTTGATGTCTTTGTTTTCTTTTGCAGTCGGGGTATAACAATTTATTATCACAATATCCCAGAAACGTCCTTCTAATTTTAAAACGCACAGACGATCGCTAAGTAGCGTAAAGCTTTTGAAATGTGGTAGTATTGCGTCACTAATCATGAACCCTACGTCCCTACTCCATATTCATCTCTACCATTCTCCGATCCACTATAGAAAATGATGTAATTTTCAGAATTTACAATGTTATTAACAGGCCGCCGTAGTTCTTGTAGTGCTACAACTGGTAATTTGTACTTTTGTATCTGGTTTTTAACAGTTTTATAGTCCCCGACTTAAATAGAGTTCTTATGTTCCACGTATACCGATCCTTAATCCATTGTTGTCCTTGTTCCGTTTTCCATTTCGTGTTTTGAAATGACTGTCCCGAGGTTTATTTAGAATATTCACAACAAGTCTGTTATTTTGGGTGGTGGGAACGCCATCTTCCCTACGCCATCCAATGACTGGGATCCACGGGGTTGTCACACCCGTTACCAATTAAAGTACCCCATGCGGGGATAACTTATAATATAGAAATTTAAAATGTTGAGACATCCTTAA
Source organism: Macrosiphum euphorbiae (assembly GCA_949089665.1). NCBI lineage: Eukaryota > Metazoa > Arthropoda > Insecta > Hemiptera > Aphididae > Macrosiphum > Macrosiphum euphorbiae. The sequence continues at coordinate 78,927,266 of CARXXK010000001.1, forward strand.
ATATTTTAACTTATGAAAAATGCACAAAGCTATTAAATAATTAAATCATTACATATTTATTACTATAACTAAAAAAATAATACATCTATTGACGTGAGTTAATTTCAGGAGCATGGACCTACAGTCATGGCAGAAGACGTAAACCTTTGATTTTCTTACCAATCATCGGACAGATTTTAACCGATGGATTATACTTTGTGAATCACTTTTGGTATTAGCATTCAACATTTAATTTAATCTTTACATCAGTTATCCCTGGATTGTACGTCGGTCGAAATATGTTTTGGGTTCTTGTGATGTCATAATATGACATATTATGTATCGGAAAGTTCAAAATTTGAACGTAGAACTTTGAAACATGGGATAATTATTGTAACATATACATTTAGTTTGTTAATAGGGTGGGGTTTAGTAGCAATTTTAAAAAATGGGACAAACTATTTACATCGATATTTATTGTACCAATATTGTTTAATTTATTCGCCATACTGATAAGCCATTTGTATGTTGAAGGTAATTCTGAAATTTGTAACGAAGACTATAGAATTATAGTTGAGACCAAACTACTTGTTCAGAGGTATCATCGATTTATTTAAAAACAAATGTAAAAGGTTTTTCTATTGTAATAGCAACTTTAATAATATGCCAATCAGTCAGAGTAGCGAGAATAGGAAGTAAGTTCTTTATAACATAGGGTGCATGTTAACACAATGTACTTTATATACATATATAAATATATAATACATATTATATACTATATGTATAGTCATATATGTATATGTATATTATATATATATATATGTATTTTGATGCATTAAATAATAATTATAATGTACTTTTCTACCCTCTTAAATCAATATTTCAGGCGAATATGAAATAATAATGCAGTATCTAAGTACTTCGTTTATTTGGTACAATTATGACTATATTTATTTCAGTGTTAAAAAAATGTTGGCAATTATTTTTGTTTTTTTTTGTAAGTAAATGTTATTAATTGTTTTTAGAAAAATTATTTCGTGGATATAAGAACTAATATTATATTATTTGATATAATTATGATACTAAACCATAGTCGGCATTTATATTTAAAACAAAATCTACCAATTAAAAGTAATAAATATTTTCTTTTACTTTTTTTTTTAGGGGGGGGGTTGTGGCTTAAACTACTGAGGTTATTAGCCTGTGAAACTGTAGGGGATGGAGCACGTATGTGTTGGCAGATTTTTTAGTGGGCACTCGTAGGTATCTGCCATGCCCGGGTGCAGTGGCGTAGACAATGGGGGGACGTGGGGGGTCAGATCCCCCGTTGGCTTTTTATTACCTTAGAAAAAAGGTTTGAGAGGGTGGGGGATTTTACAATTTTTCCCCTCCCATTTAGAGATATGTTGTTTTTTTTTTGATCCCCCTCCTTTCAGAAATCATGTCTACGCCACTGCCCGGGTGGGGAATGGCGGCACTTCTTCTCCGGACACTGTAACTTACCCGAAGAAAAATGCCGCCTTCGGCCGTTGATCGAGCCGGCATCGGCTGCGTCGCAACCGACCATTCGGTCACCCCGTCCCCCAATATTTTCTTTATTTAATATTATTTTATGAATTTAAATTTATATTTTTACACGTACTGTTAAATACAACTTAATATTATATTAATAATCAAACCGAATAACAATATAATATAGCCAATATAGGTAGGTATTATGTTTATTCTATGCAATCTAAATACCTACAGCATGCATGTCTATTGTCTATATAGCAATTTAATTCAAATTAATTTTGGTGAACTTAATAATTAATGTAGGAATTCTGTAGGTGCTGATTTACTGTTGATTTATTTTTTATTCACCTTATACTTTCCATAATTTTAGTTGTTAGTAAACTGACTAAAGTTAAAATGTTATACTTTATCTTAACTCGTACGTTCAAGTTGTTTAGTTATATATTTACTTTATTTATTAAAGTATAGTAATTTTATTTCAGGTACTATGTTCTCAGTTTTTGTGTTGAGTTACAATATGAAAATAAGTGACCTAGCTATTAGTATTCCAGCTTGCATCATTTATATCATTGCTGCTGTTGTATATGTACTTTATTTCAAATCAATTTTTTTAAATTTTTATTAGTAAATAATATTACAATAATTAATAACCAATATTTTAATGTTAATCATTCTTATCGATATTATAAATATACTTAGATGTTTACATTATATTTTTTTATCATGTGTGAATAATAATTGATATTCTCTTTATAGTTGCCATGATATATTTATGCCATGGTAGTGCTGTAACTATTATAATTTCATTAACATCTAAAATAGTGGACAACTATCATCTTGGTATGGCTATTAGTATATTTTAAAATGTATTAATTATTAAAAGAGTTTTTAAAAAACAATTGTTATTTTTGTATTAGGACGATTGTATTATATTCAAAAGTGTACGAACTCTGTATTGACGTTTAGTTTAATTGTGGTATATAAAACCGTATGTGATAATATGTATTCCACCAAATTCGGTCATTTTTGTTTAGTGATTTTTTTTTTTTTTTTTTATTAGATGACCCGCGGCAACACAGGCTATTGGGTGAGGGTGGAACTGTGAGTTTTTGAATTGGATAGGTTTGGTACACGTGTGTGTGTGTTGTGGCAGAATTTCTAGTGGGGCACCTAGGTAACCTAACCTAACCTGGGATTGATTTTCAGAAAGCTACTCTAATGACTATTTGGTACTTAAGTAACACTGAGACATTTCGGTAATTATCAAAAATGATTTATTTTGGTAGGTATTATTTAATAATATTTATTTTTGTTGACCATTTTACAGTCAAGTTGGTGATCGTTTCGGGTTAAATAGAGGGAATGCGTGTCGTACTATACATAAATTTGTATAAAATTCGATATCATATAAATCGATTATCAAGTGCGCATTTAGCTTTTCCAAATACGCAAAATAAGCCCAACTGTGTTTTAGAATAAGCATTCATAATAAATAATAATACATTCATCGTATTTGAAACGAATTTCTATATCATCCATATCCATTTTAAGAGAAAACTACTCAACCGCTGCCTACAAAACGTGAGTGAAGAACTGAAGACAGTACTACAGTAGAATTGTAGATAATGGAGTTTAATTTACACAAAACCAAATAACAGAAATAGATTCATGTAAATAAACAATGGAAAAAATAATTTGAAATCAGAGTTATTAGTATTATCAGTAGTTATCAGTATTACAAATTTGGCGCGTCAATTCTTATCAAATCCATCGGGTTTCATTCAGTCCATCCGTAAAGAGACTAGCTGATCCCGTGCACTTCGTCGCCCGTTAAATGTATCAACTCAATATGACTCAAACTTTGTTCAATTCGTTATTCAATATTCGGTGTATGGTGTTCAAAATTTATCTTATCTTTTCCGTTGCCCGGAATAAAAATTCTGAATCGCAGCAGTACATTATCTGGTAGGCAATCTACCTGCGGTAGATCGCGGACCCCGTGCTGTTTGTACGGAAGTGTATGATTTAACTCTAAAGTATCAAAGTTATACCAAGTTTGTCGTTTTTACTCAATTCCGCCTACTGTTGATTAAAATAATCAATTTATTTAATCCCATTAAATACAATTTATATTTAAAAATAAAATAAAATAATTTTTTTTTATCATTATTATTATTTATATAACCATGGCAACCATTTACAAACAACAATTTCCATCTGAAATCTCAATATGTATATGTAAAGATAACTAATTATTGACTAACATTATCGGACTTAATTTATGCCTAAAAATGCTCCGTGATATCCTCTTTCATAAAAAAAAAACTGCATGACAATTGGATAAGATGTTTCGAAGCCAAACCGTAACAAAGATTTCCTCTTTTGCTTGATTTCAGTTTTATATATATAGATTTATTGGATTGCTTATCAATATTATAGAATATACCCTATTTTTATTTTGCTGTCAATACCGAACGAAGACGCAACGACGATGATAATGTAATAATAATATAATATATATTATAAACGACCGCCGTCTTCATAACGGGCCGAAAAAGGATCTTTGTCTGTAATATTGTTGTAGACCGTGTAACCTGATATATAATGTAGTACACTCCTATATCATAATATAGACGAGACGTGCCTTATGTCATTCGTACAAAACCGTACATGCGCGTTAGGCATTGAACAAGTACGCCGACTCAAAGGATCTGCGGCGGCGTTAAGACCCATAGTCCAATGCCGAACATGGTGATACAGTCGGTTTTTTCGGGTGATGCAGCCGATGTTAGATTGGAATATTGCCGTCTGCCGCTTCGATGCAGCAGCCGGTGATGACCGAATCACTGCAACCTGCCAACGACTCGGGACGGCAAACGGTTTCGGTCGAGCCGTCAAGTGGCCCGACCGAAATCATCTTGGCTAACTATGCAAGTCCCACATTTAGGCTTTAAATTTCGTTGCTCAACAAAGCAATTATGACGCCCGTTGCCACCGAAGTCATTACGGATACGCCATCCGTTACGTCGCCGGCCGACTCTTCACCGTCCGAGTCTTCACCATCCGTCTCGTCCCCGCTGCAGGTTTGGCCGTCCGTCTTGTCACCGCAGCAGTCAAGCCGCGGTTTAACGGATCCTTTGAGACTGCGTACGTGTTCGATGCCAAACATTCATGTGTGGTTTTGTTAGTTACAAGATTTGATCATCGAGTCGTCCGAGTTAGCTGACTTGCAGACAGCGGTACACTCCGCGAATTTTCTTCAGGACGTACCCGAAGACGGTCGGTGTGATGAAACCGAACCGGGAACAGAGGCCGCGCCGGGCCGGGTAACAGACTGGGCCTTTTCGAAGTGATTTCCAAAGAATTTTAGTTCGATTCGACGGATGTAGTTATAATCTCGACTTCAGACGACTTGATAGTAACTTCTGTGATATTCGACATGTTCCTTTAGAGTTTATTAATACATTATAATATTAATATATTAACAAAAAAGTGTGTTATAACTTTTGACAAATATTACAATATACGTAGGTAGTGTTCGTTGTAACGATACAGCAATAATGAACTATGACACAGACAATATTTATTCCAAACAGTATATAGTTGTCCATAGCAACAATATTTTTAAAACTTTCGTCTTGGGAATATTATTATTATTAAATTATTATATTATATATTATTTTTTATTATTCATAAAAATATGTTAAATTAAAATTTAAAAATAAAAATTATGCCGAGAAGTTAAGCAAGTTAAGAATAAGCTTGAGTGTGCTAAATTCCCGGTTTCTAAACGCGTATTTTAATACAACCCATTAAGCTATACATAATAATTCCATATTATATTATGTACAATTTAAATACAATTTGGTAACCTTTATGTTTTAGTACCTATTTGTTTAATATTGGCTATAATGAATAATATAACCGTCGTAAAAAATCTATAAGTAGTTATATAGGTACACAAACAATCGTAGCTGTGGACAAAAAATATACTTTGAAATACCTCAACATTTGTAACTATTTACTGGACACTAACGAACGGCCACATGGTCCCTCATTTTTATTATGACATTACTTTAAAATAAAATAAAAAAGAAAACTATATACAATATCTTTATTGGTTGTGTGCGAGGGAGGGGCGCGGCTATAGTAGGAGTATGTATATGATCCATCGGATTCGGGGGTCCTGAGATCGTTCTCGCAAGCATAATAATATATTATTATTATTCTGTTGGCAGCCGGATTTTGCCCAACCCGTCGTCGTTCGATATACAAAATAATATGTGCATATTATATTATACAGTTTACACACACACACACACACACACACTGTCCAGATAGGTATAATATAAGAAAAAATGTAATCTACCTAGTACCTATACTAATATATAAAGAAGGAAAATTGTTTGTTCGTTGGGTCGGGGTAATCTCTGGAACTACTTGACCGATTAAACCTTTTATTTTACCATCCGAAAGCTATACACTATCCCAAGAATCTATTAGCTATATTTCTATAGACCCTTCATTTTTTTTATATTGCTAATTTGAGAATTTTGAATAGAAATAATAATAATATATTATATTGGTTTATTATAAGTTATTGGTTACATAAAATAAAATAGTTTCATTTAATTATTATTTTTATTATTTAATGCACATCCTGTGTATTCCAATAATACAGACAGACTTACCTATATCTTTTAAACTCTTTCAGTTTCCCGTGAATGTGTAATTTTCCCTTACAATAAATAAGTCACAGGGACAAACATTCTTTATGGTGGGTACCGACTTAAGAAAGGAGTGCTTTTTCCTTGGACAATCGTACAATTATACGTTTCTTTACTCGAGTAGGATCACGTGAAAAGCAGTATAATATTTTATTACCAAATAACAATTAACTCACAATGTAGTACATATAGATGCATTAATGTGATTAGCTAATTATTTAAGATATTTTTAAATTACATGAAATTATTTTGTTGTTAAAAAATGTATGTTTCATAAATCATTTAAGTTTTTTTATAATTGTATTTTATTTATATTATAATGAAGCAATTGGCGATTGGTTATTAGTTACTGTTTTACGAAGACAAAGCCAATAATGTGAGAAAATATATAGTTATTATGATATAATATAATTTTAGACCTTTATTTTATATGACTGTGTTAAAAATCTTTAATGGAGATTAATATGGGGTAAGTCCACTAGGTTTGTGCCACTATGAACGCGGGTGGGTGGTTACCCATCCGGGAACTAGTAGTAGTTGCTTACCCTAAATCACGTCGTGTCATTGATTTCAGCCACTGAACCTTTCCGAGCCATATAAAAATATTAATTGGCTTCATACACCCAAGATGACTAATTGTCCAATTGAAGTGCTGCTCACAATGTGAATGATGATCTAGCTACCGAATTTACAAAAACCACATTCACCTACGAAAAACAGCAACGAGGGTGTTGGCTAAAATGGCTAAATAATTGTAAGACCTCTGGTATAGGTGAAAAAGTATGGGAAACACGATATAAATAACTAATAATAATGCCATGGAGTCCAAGGAATAGCATATGCAGATGTTTTATAATAGCCGTTGAATTGCATGCACCTCTTATGCGTCAAGACTATAATAAATTGTATTACACTAGCTATTAAAAATTAACAAAATTAACATACACAATTGTCCCCCCCTACCGACATTAAAATGTACAAAACCAATACAGCTAATGGCCATAGATGCCGGGCTTACGATAAAAAAAAAAATGAACATTATGTGTATTTATGCAATATATTGACTATTTTATTCAACTGTGAACAATTTTATTCCATTATTTAACTAGTAACTACACTATCTAAAATAATGTCATATTATGTGGATCAATGGTTGAATGGCAAGTCAAAATATAAGCAATTAAGATATATGCATACAAGTTTATCTGGTAAATTGGTGGAAACAATGGATTTTGTCGACAGTACCTATCATATTTTCAATTTATTCCAGAGACCCACAAATAGGTATATAAATCAACTTCGTAAAGCTCCAACTAAATATTTAATATACCTACATGGCTACATATTTTTAGATTGTTTTACTTGTTCTTTGTGTATTAAAAGCCAATAATAGGTGGTGTTTTGGTCTCGAAAGGAGATTAATTGTTATATCTTTTGAGGTGTACATTCCGAGGAAAAGAATCAAAACAGATCAAAACTAGTAATACAGATTAACAGTACGTCAGTACCTAGTCACTAATATCTACCTTATTATTTGATATTGGTTTAAATGTAAGCTTGTGCATAATAGGTAGTAAATAATTAACAATATAGATATGTAATCGATAAGAATGTACTCAAGTAATCATTGGCACATAACCATAAATAACCATAGAAATCAAATTCAAGAATCACTATATAAAATTCAACTTAAACAAAAAGCAAATGGTATCATATTATTTTATTATCATTATAATTTACATAATATATTTTACTTAACAACTAGGTAGGTTCAAGGTGTATATATTTAAAGCCATTTCTATAAAAAAAACTTGTTTTATTTCTGTTCGTACAGCCGAGTATGTAGGAAGCCATGAGTGTACCGTTGAGTATAAGCCTACTCTGTACTCAATAGGTTATACCATGGGTCTCTAACCTTTTTTTACGGTGGGCCAAATTTAAGATACGCTTTGACATCGCGGGCCAAAATTTTTAGAGGAATAGAGCGGTTAAGAAATTGAAGAATAGAGAAGATTTATTTAGAAAAATTAATGTTTGTTTATAAACTTTTTCGTTTTATAACGAGTTTTTCTATTATTAGTTAGTGTTAGTAAACTTAGTTTCTTCGTATAAATTACTATTATAAGCAGTTAGCACCAATAGAAAAAATAACTAATTAATTCAATTAATTTATTAAAAACAATGAAAACTAAATGAAAATAATATAATAAAATAATAAATATATTATTTTCAAAACATTAATTAGATTGGCGGGCCAGTGAAAAAACCTTGGCAGGCCGAATTAGGCCCGCGGGCCATAGCTTAGGTTGGAGACCCCTGGATTATACCTATCCGAAGCCATACTAACACAGTTTTGTGTAGGTAACTTTCACGATTACGCAATCAATTAGGTTGCATCTCATATAGGCCATTCATAATATTTCGTATATTACGAATACAAACGTACTCTAACAGTATACCTACATAATATATGCATAATATATATAAATACATAATTAATGTCCCACGATGCAACATGTTATGCCGTAGACGTTGTTACCTAATAGTTGTTTTCTAGATTTATTCCTGATTTATCCGGTTTGATCGTTTGGTAGAACGATGGAAGTGGTAAAAATTCAGTTACTACATGATAAAAATATACATTCAACATGTTATAATACGTCTATATACAACTATAAAGTATTTATCGTAGGAAAAAACCCTCGGATCCATAACGTACAATATGCAATTACAATTAGTGATAACAGTGATAATATTATAATATTATTACCGTACACGCGTATTGTCGAAGACGTTGATTTCTCACCGAATAAATAGTTTTTGATTTGTTCAATTGTAATTAATGATTGTTGCCAATTATTTGAAACTTGTGCTGCTAATTGTAAACATTTACATTTCACATGTCTTTAATTTGTGTTACTTTGTGAAAGAAAATTAGTCTGGTAAACATATTTTGTTTTATAAATTATATTATTACTACTATATAATATTTTGTTTATGGCTTGAATAGTACCACTAAATTTTAAAATAACAAAAATTTAATTAAATAGTTGTGCTTATAATATTTATATTAGTTAAAATTAATAAATTGTTTATGTTTTTAATTATTATTTTATATATTTATATAAGACACCAAATTCATAATTTTTTTTAGCTGTTTTATGCACTAAATTTTTTAAAGTAATCAAAATAAAACTACATATTTATTTATAGTGGTCATTTTTAGACCACTTATTAGTAATTATAGGTACCTAATTATTGTGATTGATAAATTAAGTTCATCAATATGCAAAACCATTAAGTTCATAACCTTGCTAATATTACTATTGCAGTTGATAGATCAGAAATGACTGATGGGCCAGCCTGATAATATACATGTGGTATATTATTGTAAATATTTTTAAAATTTTTCCCACCATAATTTAGGTTTTTGATTTGTGTTTGCTCCGAAAAAAAAACGTTTGACCTGTAACGGATTATAGATAACAAAATATATTAAACATTAATCGGAATAGATAACAGTGTTTTTGGTAGGTCGATTCAGCAGCAGCTGCAACATTATCTAGTATTCGATGATGTAGAAATCATAATATTGCTAACAGTGTTGAAAAAATACATTGTGGGCCTCGTGGCCGTTTGATTTTATACTAGTGTATATACTACGAAACGAGATAATGTTACATTATTATATACAGAACTACAGAATGGTGTAAGTAAATGACCAGTACGTTTTATTGGTAGTTGCAACATATGTGGTGTCCAATATCCTGGGGATTAGACTCATATATTGTATATCGATATTACAGATAGGGAAAAAACACCTAAAACGTAGGAACATCGTATTCGTAGACAAAACACCCGTTTACCCATGACTATTGGGAGCTCTGAGGGTGGGAACAGCGGTATCGATATGAAGGTGTCAAGTTTGTCTTAGTCTTTATTACACTGGACCCATATTATGCACAATAATAATATATTAGGTAGGATTGTAGGAATAATACCAAAGGGTAAAGACCAACGTATTTAATATTTTAATATAGTGTTACGCGAATACGGAATAGCTAATAAGTATTAAGTACACACTAAACAGTGCAACTCGTTTGTGTACAACGAAAACTTATTAATATATTATACATATATTTAAAACGTCATAAAATCAATTAAAAACTAGTAATAACTAATAAGTTCACACAAACGCAAAAAGATAATTAATATTTTTTTTAAAATTTAAAATGATTTAACAAAAGGAAATTTAATAGAGAATTTATGAGAATTAAATCATAATACTTATACACCTAATGTCCAAGAAATATACTTAAGTAAGGAAAAACGACATTTTCTAAAAAGAAATAAAATATAATTTTGAAACATATGAAACCATCAAAATGTCTATAATATTCATGTTAACAACAAATCTGTAATAAACAAAGAGCGTGCACAGTAGGTATGCAAAGGCTTCACAAATGACACCCTTGCACTCTGCTGTGGGTCGAGGGAATAATGTGTGTTACCCTCGTCGTATCATCGTAACGCGTGGTTCAAATTGCATGATATTACCTATTATTATAACGACGAGTTATCGATGTTACAGATGTAAAAAAAATATTTTAATATACAGGGCGTATCACCAAGCATATTCACACCAAATTTTTCTTAAATTATGAATTTATTTAAATTCTTATTTTATGGAATCCAAATCTAAATTGTAATAATTTATTTCTGAGTTATCTTATTGTAAATATTATGATTTTTCAAAAATATAAATAGATGTAATATTTCATCTAGTACCTACCAAAGTTACTCATTTTACACGGACACTATTACAACAATTATTAAATCATCATATTCCCCAAATCTTTCAAACGTATTACTCTTAGTACACAAAGTTAAATAACTCAAAAAGTACTAGTTTGAATTTCGATTTAAAAACATTGTCCGATAAAAGTCATCTGCTTTACTAGGAAATAAAATGACTGTAGTACGAAAAAAGAAAGTCTGTATCATTATTCGTTCATTATTAACGTAAAAAATTATCGTGAGCGTGCTCAGTGAATCGCCCTGTATATAGGCTAGGTACCTATATCATACTTATCACAATATTATAAATCATAATACGCAGATCGAGTGCGGGTGGGAGAGGAAAACTTTTGCCGGCTACGACGACGACGATGGCAGTCAACTACCGTTGTTTGCGCAGAACGATGACAAATAAGTAATAACAACCGGCGGCCGTGCACTGTAATAGATCGTAGGCAATAAGCGATCGTTTCATTCGAGTGGTCGGAGAGGCACCGCCGCCGCCACTGAACACGTGCACCGCGTAACCCGGTCTGGTAGGGTTACTCTCTCGGCGACCGCCGCACAGGACGAACGACAGACGAGGCCACCATGGGGTGTTTCCTGGAAACCGTGACGGTCCTGTATTCCGTGTCGCTGTCCATGTCCGCGTTCTTCCAGAACAACCTGTTGCTGCGGAAGGCGTGCAACTCGTCCGTGCCGTTCGGCGAGTGCACCGAAGGCGAGGCGCACGCCCAGCACGTCGTGTCCGCCATATACTCGTGGAAAGCGGCCATACAGTACTCCATTCCGGTCGTGATAATCATACTTGCGGGTAAGTCGGCGGAGCATCGTGATAATATTATAATTATAAATTTATACTATTGTATGGGCCATGGGGTAGTGGTAATAATAACAATAGTAACATAATATGTAACAATATACACTATACATAATATGCAAATACTATAAGCAGTAGGTTTAGGTATAACCACAATCGTTGCCCGATAATAACGACGACAGACACCAATATGCATTAGAATATATTCTATACGATATCTTCGTTCGATAAAAAACTCAAACGATTTTGTGCTCTGACCTAGACTACTGTAGTATATAGTAGGTATTGTTAGGTCATAAATAGGTACTTGAATAGGTAATATTATAATAAAATGCAATATGATTATTGTAATATTTGTTAATATCACATTTCATTTATCATAATATTTGTTAATGTCGGTTATCATCACACATGTCCTTCTTATCTATGCTAATGAAGATCCGATGGTTGTTTATTTCTTATCTGCAATTACTGTCACCTGTTGTAGTCACCAGAAATTAGCGTTTGAGTTCAAAACCACTAACAAATTCATCGTTTTTCAATTTAATATTGGGTTTGTTTAGTATGCAGTTTTATGATGCAAATAAAGGGCTCAAGTCAAACAGGTATAATATGCATAATAGGTCATAAGTCATTAAAATTTGAAGAAAATAAATAAATACTAAAATCTATTTAATAGTAAAATAACAAAACACTTATTAAATATGATTATGAATACAAAATTTAAAAACATTAACAATTTACAAAGTTATAAGTAACGTTTTTTGTGTCTCCTAAAAAGTATCAATTTTTGACTGAAGCCTTTCATCTTAAAAAACGTCCAATTATTCACGGAACACATTAAAAAAAAAAGTAGATATTATTATGTTTGATTGTTTCATGTTTGGTACCTACTTACACATAAATAGTTATTATACAGTTATACAGCAGTCTGCAATATGTCCGTGGTAATGTATTCAATACATTATTTGATGGATATTGGTTTCTCAATTTGAATTAAAATGAAAAAATACTTTAAAATTTTCATACAAGGTTATATTGTGCTTTAGCTATAGGTAACCTGTTACACAGCCACAGTGCCACACAGATTAAGTATCCAAACATATTATTTAAATAATATTAATAACATTGTACCAAATACCAATTGATGACATACCAGACTTCTAGAACCAAAATAAAACTAATTGAAATACCTATATAAACTAATACGTATATTGTAAAACTGTAGGTATAAGGTAGATTTATAAATTATATGCACATACCAAATAATACAGTAAGTTATAGATCAACTTTTCATCCAAATATTATATTGACTAGGTACCTTTTTATAACGCATGTATAATGTATAAATGTAGGCATACTCGTATATTTGTATATACATATATATATTATTTGTTTTGTTCACATACTAATCGATGTGTAAATATTGTTGCTAGTCAATACATAAATAAACTTCGTTCCAGGTCCATGGAGTGACAGTCATGGCAGACGTCGGAGACCATTGATTTTAATACCACTTGTAGGTCAAGTCTTAACTGATAGTTTATGCATTTTAAATGTTTATTTTTGGAACTGGTCTCCACAAATCGCTGCGCTTTTTGAAGCCACAACACCAGGGTTATTCGGTTCCCGAAATATGTTCTGGGTAGGTGTAATATCGTATATATCAGATAATTGTACTAATGAATCCAGAACATTAAAATACGGAATCATAAATGCAATTTACACTATAAGTACTTTAATTGGAACAGGACTGGCTGGGTTTTTAAACGTTGGTCTAGGATTTTATGGTGCATTTTTAGTACCTATTTCGTTAAATTTAATCGCTTTTGCGATTGGTTTAATATTTATCAAAGACACTTCTATGCCTTACGACAAAAATGTTGTTTGGCTCAAACCAAAATATTTTATGCAAAATTATTTGAATGTATTTAAAGGAAGCAGTAAAAATTATTCAATTACGTTAGCAGCATTACTAATGTGTCAAGCTGTTTTAGTGGGAAGAATTGGAGGTAAGTTATTCTATAATTTAAATAATATTTTGAAAATATATAAATATCAATAGTACATATTATACTATAGTAAATCCATTTGATCCTATAATTTTTAAGTTTTGAAATAATCAACATTGAATTGCTCACAAGTCATACATCCTACTATATTTAGCCACTATAGTTATTAATTATTATAGAATATACCTAATAATAGTTATTTTTATTTTTTAAGCATAGCATAAAATATGTATAATTACAAATTTGTTTAGCTTAAAAATAACCGGATAGTCAAGTTTATTTTTATTTTCGTTACTGATAAACGTGTATTGTAATGATTAGCGGACAGCCGTCTCTGTCGAGATGAACAAAGAACAAAAAATACCTACAGTAAAGAATATAGATGTGTGACGGGTTGCCATTGGGGTTATATTGAACATTTGAAACACACTAAATTTATTGAAACTAGATTATTTAAAAAATATTATTTTTTTCACCTCGCTATTTGATCTTAATTTTGAAAATAAATATAACCTCAATGAAAGGACTTAGGACCGATTGAATAAATATTTTATTACTCAAACTAGGTCAACGTTTTCTGAAAAATCCAAACAATTAGGCTTTTGAAAAACAGCCATTAGTTTATTGAAAATAGGTACTTAAACTTATAATTTTACAATTTATTTTTATTTAATTATGTACTTTTTATTCAAATGTATCTATCTACATATAGTATCATGTACTTCAGAACTTGGCAATTACTCATTAAAATCAAATGCATTTTTTATTTTAATATTATTTTGAAAGTATTTTGCCAATCTCTGATTTAGTCTTAAATTCTTATTATTGTTTACGTTGTAAAATGTACAAGATTGAATAAAACGACTTTTTGATATAATATATTATACAAATTATAATCATTAACGGTGTGTCCGGTGTATAGCGCCATATTAGTTATATTAGTTTTAGGTACTTACCTATATATTATTATAAGTTATGAACAAAAAATAAATAATAGGTACCAATAATAGTAATCAATTTTAATAAAATTAAATATGAACTTTTGAAATTGTATGAAGACTTTTGAATCACTTATCCACTTTGTACAATTACAATAGTAAATGAGTTTATCAAAGAAAAACTAACTAGTCAGTATTATAGGGAAATGTGCAGGACATACTTTGAGTGTACACATTTTAAATTTGAATAAAAACTCTACAAATTAAATATTTAGAACTTTTGAGGTGTTGTTCGTTGTTATCCTGGACATTTTTATTTTTAGTATAAAAAATGGTTATAATTTCCATACAGTTTATTTGAACTCTTCGAATTAGTGAATGAGTGATATGATAAACTGAAAAGTACATTATTTTCAGTTGAAATTAATATTGTTTAATGTTTTAGGTGAATATGCTGTCACATATTTATTTATGAGATTTAAATTTAAATGGTATGAAGTGCAATACAGTTATTTTGCTGCTTACAAAATGTTGATGATATTTGTTGGTGAGTTATAATTTTGTTTAATAAAATATAAAAAGATGCTCTGCTGTACAGTAGGTTACAAGTGGGTCACTGTATAATGGATGGTATTAAATTTGAATTCAATGATATAATATCATTGTATAAAAAAAACGATTCTGAGCCGAGACGGTATGTCAGTCTAGGTATAAGAGATATTATATACTTATCTATATTATTAAATTATATGGAATTTATGAATAAATTATTCATTGCCCCTTAAAATATGCAAAGTCTTATCATTGAGCATACTTCTTATTCCTTATACTATGGTAGATTGTATGGATAGGCCATAATATTTTGATTTTTCAGTTTCATATATCCCCGAATAATATTTTTAAATTACAACAAAAAACCAAGATCGCTTATATTGATTTTAATATGTAATTTCGTCCAAATTTGAATTTAAAATGTCTGTAAAAAATAACTGTGTTCATATATTTTTTAGATTTTTTGGTTACAGTATAATCTATTTATGAGAACCTTTGTTTTAAATTTGCAATCCTTAGCTATAAAAACAGAACATTTTATAATTTATTAATTCCAACGATTGATAATTTTCGAGATTTTGATAAATTTTGTCAAAATTCCAACTTTAAATGCTTATAAAATAAAATTGTGCCTATGTATTTTTAATATTTTTCAATTGCTATTGTAACAATATATCAGGAGCCTTGTATTAAATTTTTACACTTTTTGGTCCAACAGATAAAACTTTATTGATATTTATAGAAAAAAAAACTAAAAAAATTGAAAACTGAAAATGTCTGTAAGCAGCTCAAAAAGAGTCAAAATATTTTCAAAATTTTACAGTGTATAGGAAATGCTAAGTTGAACATTCAGTGAAATTTCCATGTATCTACAGTTATTCGTTTTTGAATTACAACAAAATAAGGAAATTGCTACATGAGAAATCGAGTGAGTATCCAATGTTGTAAAAATTTTAATTTCAAACGCTCATAAATATTTAATTGAGCTGAGCGAGGCGAAGCTCTTATACGCGGGATAGCCGTTTACTAAACGGCATACTTCTTTGCAACGGATTAACCGATCTGAACCAAACTTGGCACGGTGATAGTGTGGACATCGCTGAGTGCCAACAAGTGGTTTTGATCGATGTCCGACCTACCATCGAGGAATAATCACTGAAAACCTAAATTTAAACTAATTTCGATACCATAATTTAGTTTCCATAGAAACATAGATCCAGCATAAATCAATAATTTCACAACAAATATACTTGAAACATGCCTCGATTAAGAAAAGGAGCAAATATAAGCCGACAAACAGCGAATAGAAGAAGAGATAACTACAACGCTATGATTCAACAAGCTGTACAAGAAGATTATCGTATAAATTCAATGTACACTCGACCAAACCAAAATGATAACGTTAAATATGCAAAATCATTCCAAGAAAACTTAGACAAAAAATCCTATTGCTTATGTACAAATTATCAGCGAAAAGAATACATCGAAACGACTGTAAACTATATCTGCAAAGCCTGTATCAAAGATCCTTTAAAATTTTCATCTACAAACAACATGCGTCCAAGCACGGTTCCACCTGAACTACAAAATCTAACAATGGTCGAACAACTTTTTATCGCCCGCGTACATCCTGTCATGCGAATTTACCAAGTTCGTGCGTATGGCTCTTCTAGGCAATACCACTATTCTGGAAATATTATCAATGTGGCTCAAGATATTATTCCACCTGCAAAATCCCTACCTCATGCTCCAGCAGAACTGGGTATCGTTATTATACGTCGAGCTGGTATGGAAGGCTATTCCGATTTTCGAGTTAGAAAAAAATGTTGTCATTAAACCACTCCGTTGCCTGCAACTCATAAATCCATTATACGCAGACATAACTATTAATGAAGAAATTATATCAAGTTTACCCGCTGATGGCAATATCGCAAATCAGTTTCCATTCATTGAAGAAGGATCTGTCTCTGAACAGCCACTTGAATCCGAAAACATAGAAGAAAATGCAGTTCCGTTTGCCCCAAGACTAGGTCAAGAAGCCGCAGTCCAATCAATTTTAAACTGGCCGACTGCGTCAACCGAGCCAATTAATGAGTTTAGACAAACCGGTTACATACCACTCGCTGTCCCACATTTGTTTCCAGATGGTAAATATGACTTTTTGGACTTCAGTCGCGCTATTAAAGTTTCGTTTCGTGAATGGATTGATTACTTGATCAATTTCTAAGATTCTCGTTTCGCAACTGATCCACGTTTTCGTTTCTTTTGTGTAAATACCATGCAACGACATGACGCCTGCCGTCAAAGTGGTGTTTTAGCAAAAACGAGTGATCTCCGCAACATTGAAAATATACAACAGTTAACTGAAAAAGTAAATCAACAGCCAAGTATATTGAAGAAACTTCTAGCTTTTGGAGCTAAAATACACGGTACATCAGCATATTGGTTCAAACAGCAGTGTGAGCTTTTGTCAATGGTTAATCAACTAGGAGTTCCAACAGTGTTCCTGACACTTAGTGCGGCTGATTTGTGGTGACCGTGTCTTATTCGCCTCAACGGAATTTCAGATGAAGAATCAGATGCAATGACTGAACGTGAACTAGGACGATTGATGCAAAAGAAACTGAATCAAAACCCTCCCATAGCAGATCTGTATTTTTCAAATCGCATGAAATTGTTTATGAAAATATTGAAACAGAAGCTAAACATTGTTGACTTTTGGTTTAGATACGAATATCAATACCGGGGATCACCACATGTACATATGATTATTTGGATTGCAAACGCCCCAGATGTTAGACTACTCGACTCAGCAACGTTTGATCAAATTCAACACTATATCCAGTTCTACGATAATTTGGTATCAGCGATAAATCCGTTGCCTTCACAGCCACCAGCAGAAAAACATCCGTCTCGTTTAAAACGTACAGAAGTCACTCTCGACAATCCAGTTCAACTAGCAGAGCTTTTGAATCGTGTTAATCATCATACAAAAATACAACATACAATAGATTAGCATATACAACAGCATTTACTGTAAAAATTGACAAGGCGATTGCCGCTTCAACTATCCGAAACAAGTTCAAACTGAATCTACGCTTCAAAAAGATGAGGCCGGTACCTGGGTTTTCACACCGAAACGTAATGACGAACTATTGAACGATCACAACATATTCGTAGCTCAAACCTGGACATCGAACACTGATTGTAAAGTTATTGTTTCTGAACAAGCTATCATTAACTATCTATCTAAATATGCTGCTAAAAGCGAACCACAGTCTCAAGACTACCGTCAAGTTTTTCAAACCATACTACAATCGTGCAGTTCAAATGATCCTAGCAAGAAATCGATTTCGAAATTACTCATTAAGCTAGTCGGACAAAGAGATATAAGTGCTTGCGAAGTTATGCATCTATTAGTTGGCGAGCCTCTCAAACATTGTTCACGAACATTCGCTAATATATTCATCGGATTAGAAGATTATACTATGGTTGCAGTAGACACTTCAGAAGAAGACGAAATTATTCCTAAATCGATGATACAACATTATGCGGCACGTCCTGAACATCTTGAATCCGTATGTTTAAAACAGTTCTGCATCGAATATCACTGGGTCCGAGGTCAGCTATGTAAATGTTGAACCAAAACAGTTTTACAAGTTACACCAAAAATATCTGCAATTGTATGTGATGAGCAATCTGAAATTCATTACAAACAAAAACTAGTGCTAAACAAATCATGGCGAGTGATTGAGGAGTTGAAAACACACGCGCTTCTTGGAAAGAGAGTTTTCTTGCCTGCAACATACGTATATGGGAGATTAATGAATCAGATATACCATACGCCGATGAAGAAGTTGTTACACTTACGAATGAGCCGTCGGATGGTTTGGCATTGGCAGCCGCTTTACCACAAAGATTACCAGTGGAAGTAGACCTTGGATATCGCGATATAGACCGACAGTTTGACTGGTATAGGACTATTACAATGATAATGAAGAAAACGCAATGTTCATAAAACACGTTGAGAACTACGATTCAGTGGCAGTTTCTATCGATCAACAAAGACTGGAACTTAATTATCTGCAAAACAAAAGTTCTAGAACATCTAACAAGTCTAACTCGCTCAGCTCAATTTCTTGCAATCAGCGAACTGCATTGCAGTCCTAGTTTGACTTCCTGTAGATATTTTTTTATTGATAAAGGTAAACAAACTTATGAGTAATCTTGTATAAGATTTTCAAATCTTAGATTTAAAAAGAAAAATTTTTATGAATTTTTACTCAAAATAATTTGCTGATTTTCGTGATTTTTCCATATTTTGTCAATTTGTGAACTTGTTGTTGAATCATTGTTATTGTTTGAATATGTTTATTATATCTTATTGTAGGTAGGATTGAATTAATACCGTTATCATCTAAAAGATAATAATATGTAATTAGTGCGTTTTTTGAACTATAGTAGGTATAATATAATATGTATAACTAGTTTCTGGACAGCGTGACCTTGTGGGAGTATGCCCCCCCACAAAAAAATGATTGCAAAAATTGTTTTTGATAAAATAAAAAGTTCCAATTATATATTTTAAAAATATAAGTAACATTTTCAATCCCCCTTGCTCGTTCACGGATAACAATGTTCCCAATGATTTAAAGATTCATCTGTTTTTAAATTTTTATTTCAAATTATATTTTATATAATTGAATCAGACGTTGATTATTTGATTTGTTTTTTAGAGCTAAATTTTAATGAGGCAATTTAACTCTATGGTGCTTATTCGATTTATACGACCTATTTAAAACTATTAAATGTAAGTATCCCAACTATACCCAACACTGAATATTGTTTATTTAATTCGATAATACTAGGTACATAGGTAGACCATTAAACATTTTATTTTTAGAAAGCTTTTAAAAGTTTTAATTATCTCTATACTGTTTGTATGTAATAATTATAAACTGTTGAAGTTTGTAAGTATAGGTAAACCGAATGGCGAATACTATATATTTCAACTTAATAATCTATCTTTTTTCTTATATTTAATTAGTGGTTTCAGATTATTTGATAATTCATCATTGTAATAAAGTGGATATTTATAGTTTTAGTATATTTACAATTTGACAAGTACCAATATGGCTAAATGTATGTTGCCCGCTGCAGCAAAGAAGGTCGTATTTCTGATTTCACAAATTTTTTAGTTCTCATAACTGTTTTGTGTAGTTCCCTCGAAACTGATAGTACCTAGCATAAAACAATCGAAGACGTCGGTTTGAGTAGTTATTTTCTAAATAATTTATTTATTTACAAAAAAAAAAAATACTATTTAAAATAATATTATAAAATATGGCCGCCAAGATGCTGAAAGTTGTTGGTCTACTGACTAATTATATTCGATTGAATAATTTAATTATGTTAATCTTTGTCAAATTTACTATTCTGATTTAGTAGTTGTTGTACTTAAATTCCTAAAACGATAGGACTGTACTTTGTAGTGCATCCAAGATTATTATCAGTTGATGAATTGCTTAAAGAAAGATTAAAAGGGTCATTGTTTTTCCCGTCCCAAAATATCTTTTCAAATGGGGATATTCCAAGACAGTCCCCTTTTTTATGTACCATAACCTTTATCACAGGCCATAGCCCAAAGGACTCCGCAGTCTGTAGCTGAAAGCCAAATTGTTAACACTCCAAATGTAAATTACCTATTTCAACAACTTACTATAAAGCTTAAAAAAAATAATTATTTTACGATACCATATTTAAGATAATATACAGTAATAAATTAGTATGATTACTTATATTATACACATTACAAATAGCTTATTAATAGACAATGATATAATACTTAAGTTTCTATTGTGTATGTTATTATCCCACTTGACACTCTGTTAATAATAATTAATAATAAATTATAATTCTTATAACAATATAACAGTGTAATAAATGTACCTACTAATAGTTAATGTTTTTCTAAATATTTAATTTCGTTCGTCAAAATCGTGATAAGATTATTTTAAATTAAGATCAACATAGATAATAGAAGAATTAATAAATTAAGACAAAGAATTAATTCCCGCCTGATAAGGTTGTATGGCCAATCCATTCTTCTATTATCTATAGTGATCAATACTCGCAAATACGCTACCTATTGATTTTTTGAGTGTAATCAATTTTAGGTTGTTATTAGTTGCATCCAGCTGTAAAAATATCGTTATGATTGCCGCCCATATTTTTAAAAATAAATTTGTAAAAAAATGTCTCGATGTAATAATCATCCGATTTAGAATTCGATACACGAATCTAATACGTTCCTTCCTCATCACCAAAAAACCAGCCCTTACATGCAACAAGTGCAAGGAAAACCTTGCAATCAATCACATAATTGTGACCAAGCCTCACTTAACAAAAAAAAAAACATCGAAGCAATAAATGTATTTCCCACAATATAAACTTAAACTTAAAATTGTCAATAATTGTTGGTATACGAATATTACATATAATATATAATACATAATATGTCAAAAAACTTTTCTTTTTTCAATTAATACAGTTGGGTGATACTTTATCCTGGACGCACTTGGGAGGCATTCGGGAAACTCTGTTTTAAACAGCCTAGTTTCGTCCCAGGTTTTAATATATTAAATGCTATTATATATTGCACAATCAATCATAAAAATTAATACAAATTTCATAGGTAATTATGTTTTGAATAATATATTAAAAATTTATGTGACGCCATATAAAAACACATTTATGATTTTAACAATTATGTTATTGTTTTAGCGAACATTTTATGACAAATACATAAATACATTAGTATATGGTGGGAACCCATTATTTTTGTGAAATTTATTGAGCAAATGTTATTATTCAAAATGTTTTTCGTTGAATTAAGAATAATCAACACGTCTATCAAAACTGCAGTGATTGACCTCGAAAAAAAACCAATTATAAACAGTTGCATACATATTAATTCGTTGAAACGCCATATTTTCAGAAAAATATATATACAAGGAGATTATAATTAATTATAAACAGACAATATAATAAATGGATTCATGGAATTCTTAAGAATTTTTTTTTTTAATATTTACTATTATATTTGTTAACATTTCCTATGTTTATCAGTAATAAATAATTAACATAATAAAACATGATACAAAGAATTAAATAATAAGTTATTAAATACTTATTCTTAAACTAAAAAATAAAATGTAATTACTTGTAGGTATTTCCATGATATTGCTTAGGTCGTGATGAAAGAATCTTTTATCTGAATAAATTACATAATAACAAACTCTTAAGAAATAAAATAGTAGGTAAAATAAATAAGAAGAAAAATATTTAGTTATAAATAATTACACCATAGTAATTATAGTATGAGAAAACAAAATATAATATGAAGTTTTCGAATCAATATAATTTAAGACATTGTATTAAGTTAGATTTATTTGAATTGTGTCACTATTTTAATCTAGGTATAGATGAGATTTACTAGTAAATAATTTATATTATACAAGACACGAGTTGTATGATTTATTGATTATAATCTATATGTGTATAATAACAGCTTTTACTGTTCCTGATTTCAATTTGTCTATCATTCCAATAAAATGATGTTCCAATCTGTTTCCAATTTGGCAATATAGAATCTTCAATACCACTATAGATACCTGATTTTATTTAATAACAGTCAACACATCACTTATAGCCTTTAGGTACAGGACCTCTGTTTCGAATATTGCATAAGATTTATCCAATATAGGTACAACTTTTTTATTTAATTCGCATCAACTATTATAATATTTTGTAAGATGAATGAAAATGTTGCATTCATTTCAATCTTTGAATCCAATTAAATCGTACTTTTACCTTATAACATATTAAAAATGAAAATAGACTCGATTTAGGTGTAGTATCGGCCACCTGGTAACCTACTCGAATATAGCATTGCAAATTAATATTATCTTGTTTAATTAACTAAGATAATCATCAACCACGTATCTAAATCTAATTTCTAGGTACACTGTTTTCTGTTACTGTTTTGAGCCACCGTCTGAAAATAAATGATGCAGTTATAGGTTATATTGCTTGCACATTTGATATTCTTGCAGCAGTGTGTTACGTTTTTGTCAACGAACCTTGGCAACTATACATCAGTAAATATAAAAATCAATTATTATAATGCATGAGATCAAGCGTTTTGTATCAAAATATTTAATACTAAAATTATTACTTATAGTTCCATTAGTTGACTTTTTCCATGGGACCGCACTCACTATTTCTACATCATTGACATCTAAAATCGTAGATAACGAAAAACTTGGTAAGTAACTACCAATATCTACACATTTTCCTAATAATGTACCTATATTTACGTTTTTAATTGAATTTAAATGTCGTGTTATTATTATTTATGTCTATTAGGTCGATTAAATTCTGTCCAAGGATTAATGAGCACATTCATGTCATTCATTTTAGTTTCATTATACAGTACAACGTATAATTTAACATTTGAATACTTGCCCGGTGCTGTGTTTTTGTTAAATATAATCTTAACTTTTCCTTTATTAATAATATTTATGTGAGTAATATATTATATAAATACTAAAAAAGTATTATAGTAATATATTTATAATTTTTAAATTTTTCAGGATTATTTACTGTAAATGTAAACACATGTGGACAGCAAAAGAAATAACTCAGAGTTAATTAATACGATTTAGGAATAGTTTTTAAATTGTAATTATAAGAAAAGGAAAGACAGTGTACATTGTATAACGTAATATCATTATCGTTCATGTAAATGATATTTTAATTATAGTTAGTTAGTTTTGTAAAGTATTATTTTATGTATTTCATATAGTATTAACATACATCAGTATAAATAAAAATTTAATTTTCCAAAAATGTTATCTTAACGGATAATTAAACTAATATGGTTTAAATAGTTCAATAAGTTACTACCAAATGTATATGGTCAACATATCACAAGCGTAGATACATCTTTAAATCAGGGCGTGAACTTGAGTCGCAGTTAATTTCTATGGAAAAATCTCACCCACGTCCCCTAATTTTTTTCGTTAATGAATAGAAATACATATTATATTATTATTTATTACCTTATATTTATAAGGCTGGTTTAAGGTTACAAGGTTTTGCAACTACTGAAGTATACTTCAAAATTTCGAAAGTCAGAATTTGAATATTTATATTATTAAAGGGAAATATAGGATTGAGCATGCTTGTAGAATCATCCTGCAAGTAATATCCCTTTAGGTACGAAATGCTTGTTCAACAAACTGATTATACTTACTGGCAGTACCTATACGGAGATTTCAAGTCTAATAACTATATACGATTTAATGTTATAGTATAATGATGTATACTTGAATGAATGAAAATCAATGGGACAGAAAAAAAAATTCTAAAATGTGTTATCGAATATCCGGTAAATATAATATAATATTGGGAATGTCCACCATATAGATCCTTCATCATACCTAAACCTACATATACGGTATACACCACTGCGGTACGAATCGCGTGTTAAACATAAACCAAAAATAATTTTGCAGAGGAAAGAGATTATTCTTTTATATACTTAAGTTGTAGTATACACTACACTTAAGCGATCAGTGAGCTTCTAAACTTAAACCGAGTTAAACCTTTTGTTTACTACGTTTTATTAGGATATATAATGTTTAAAGTATTAATCGCCTACTTCAAAAAGTAAGTCTATATAGGTTGGCATCTTTATACTTGTCTTCAACTTTTGTTTTTTTTTTAAAATACAAAATTTGAATTTTGACAGGAATATAATTTTGTGAAAAACTTTGATGTACCAAACACAAATTCAGAACTTTAAGTTGGTCAAACATTTGAACTAAATGTTAACACCCAAATAAATTTAACCTGAACATTTATTTTTACTTGGTGTTTACGAAATATTATCTGTTTCACGGATACTATCCGAAACTTTTGTATTTTAGCCTTTAGGTGTGATTTAATGAAACCAGGAGCGGAACGAAACCGTCGTCGCTCACGGACCGGTTTCCCGGCATTTCCATTACATATGCTTTCGGTGATCCTTTGGCCTATCTTCAAACCAGCTCCTGCTCCGCCGTATGTTTCTCGTTCAGCCGTGTGTTGTAGCACACACCACGCTAAGCCGTCGTCGAGGCCCAACGAGAACGTGGCCGGGTCAACGCAAAGTCCAACGTCTCATGGAATCAGCCGCATGACATCCCAGGCCGACAACCCACCTGTAGCTGCCCTCGGCAAAGTATGTCTCGTTAGTCGTTAGGCGCCACTCCAGTTCCAAGCAGAATGGACACTCCCCGATTGTCTACAACACAAGAAGCGTTTCTCCTTGACTTTGTCCGGTTTACCTTTGATCGGGCGCCTAGTTAGTGTAAATAATTGATTTTAAAAACTTTAATTTATATAAATAAATCTCGATACTATTGTCCAAGATATTATTTATAATAATATTATGACATGATTTAACGTATTATTTCATTTTAGATTCTGAGTGAAACGATGAATGTATTGATTTTACAATGATGTGTGTTTTTTTTTAATTTTTGTGTCTGTGTACACGATTAGTAGTCGAAATAATGCTTCGATTTTCAACTTCAGTAACTTTTTCGATGGGAAAGTGAATCTAGTTGGTACTTTTTGGAGGTCAAAATTTAAAATTCCGAATAGTTTTCACAAGCGACAAGATTAACAAAAGAAAAATTAAGTAAAAACAGGAATTTTTACGCAAAATCGATTTTTCACAAAATTGAATTTGGTTTTTGGTGTAACTTTAAAACAAATGACCGTTTGAAATTTTCACTGGTTGTTTATATTTGAATTTTCTATATACTATAACATTTTCAAAATATTTTGATTTATTTTGAACTGTTTAGGGACATTTTCATTTTCCATTTTTTTTTTTTTTTTAAAGATATCAATAAAATTTTATTTGTTGGCTGAAAAAGCTTGAAAATGTAATAAAAGGCTCCTAGTATACTGTTCCAAAGGCAGATGAAAAATATTAAAAATTCTGAGTCACAATTTTTTTTCTAAGCATTTGAAGTTCACAAATTGACAAAATATGGGAAAATCACGAAAATTAGCAAATTATTTTGAGTTAAAAATTCGTAAAAATTTTTCTTTTTAAATCTAGGGTTTTAAAATGTAATACAAGATTCCTCATAAGTTTGTCTACCTTTATCAAAAAAAAAAATGTCTATAAGAAAGTCAAATTAAATTTTTATGAGCGTTTTAAATTCAAATTTTTACAACATTGGATATTCACTCGATTTCTCATGTAGCGATTTCCTTATTTTGTTGTAATTCAAAAACGAATAACTGTAGATTCATGAAAATTTCAGTGAATGTTCGTATTAGCATTTCCTATACACCATACAATTTTGAAAATATTTTGACTCTTTTTGAGCTGTTAACGGACATTGTCAATTGTCAATTTTTTTAGTTTTTTTTCTATGAATATCAATAAAGTTTTATCTGTTAGGCCAAAAAGTGTAAAAATTTAATACAAGGCTCCTGATATATTGTTACAATATCAGTTGAAAAATATTTAAAATACATACGCACAATTTTTTTTTATAAGTATTTAAAGATTGAATTTTGACAAAATTTATCAAAATCTCGAAAATTATCAATCATTGTAATTAATAAATTATAAAATTTTCAGTTTTTATAGCTAAGGATTGCCAATTTAAAACAAAGGTTCTCATAAATAGTTCATACTGTAACCAAAAAATCTAAAAAATATATGAACACAGTTATTTTTTACTGACATTTTAAATTCAAATTTGAACGAAATTACATAAAAAAAAAACCTAGAATAACTATTTTAGTTATTTGGTTGTGATTGAATAATATAATTCGTGGGTACTTGAAACTTCTAAAGTGTACTATTATATATCTATGATAGTATCACGGTTTTTGTTGATGTATAACGCGTTATAAGTACCTAATGCCTAATGGATATTGTGATATGATTAATTTGGAATTTATTATAGGTACCTATTGTAGGTCAATTTTTTGTTTAATATCATAGATATGTATATAATATGTCTTATACCTAGACTGACATACCATCTCCCCTCAGAATCGTTTTTCTTATACAATGATATTATGTCGTTGAATTCAAATTTAATATCATCCATTACACAGTGACCCACTTGTAACCTACTGTACAGCAGAGCGACACCCACTTGCTCACATTTTTAGTAATTAAAATGAAAAGGCATTAATTAAATTATAGCCAGAATAGATGTCTATATAGCTTATTATTAGTTTATTAAAATAAAAAAGATGAAAAATAGCTGTGGTTGCTAGTGGATTATTTCCCCTCAAAAATCACTTATAGCCTCCCTCCTAAATAAAAACGGCTTGTTTGTACTATGATTTAGATTCATCGATTTTCAAAAAGTCATCTGTTTACAGTTTACAGGAAAATAGAGTAATTATAAAATGAAAAAAAGAAGTTATTGGTACCGTCTCAGGAATAGTACGGGATCCTCTTTAAAAGGTATATAAAATCTAAATATTTAAAAATATGATCCTCAATTAATTATACTTAAAAATTCTAAAAATCGAAATTTCAATTAATTCATTATCAAAGAGAATAAATGGAGGTTAACATGCTTTGTGAATAGCATGAAGGTATATAATTATTAATATTGTGTTTTGACTTCATGTTTATTACATTAAAGATTTTGTTCTTATATTATATTATAATCTTATTCAGTACCTAAACATTTTTAAAATTAAATTTTTTAAGTTTTACGTTTATTAAAAATTATTTATAATTTTGTTTAAAAGAAAAGTGATATTATTCTTTAATTTATAATTTTATAATTTATTCCATAAATGTCTTTCAAATATTTAAATGTTTAACAACGAGTTGCTCATTATGTAAAAACTATAATTATATGAAGATGTTGTCAAAATTATATCAACAGTCTTCTAGAGTCTAGACTAATGAAGTGAAGGTATATTGTAATATTTACTTCACTTTCAAAAGAACAAGAAAAAATATTCTTCTAAAAGTTCAATTTATTTTTATAAAAACAATTTAATTTTGGTCATAAACAAAACAGTATTTTCATTTAACATAAATTATATTATGATGAATCGAAAGATTCTGAGGTTGAAAAAAGGTTTTAATAACTTGTATTAGCATGTCTGTGTGTGCACACACCATGGTAGCCGGTATAGGTACCAATGTACCGAATACCGATTGGCTATTACCTACATGAACATAGATAATTGCTAGCTTACCATAATATCAAATTATTAAATATAATTATTATTTTATACATTTATTCAATATACTTAACACTAGTTGAGGATCTATAAAACGTTTCCTATTATTATAATTTATAGGTATAGGTACATTGGACTTAAAAACTTATTCATATAAAAACATGTATACAGAACAAAAATTAAAATCACTATTAGATAGATCGAATTAGAACAATATCATTAATACATTATAAAATGTTGTATCTACACATCCATCTTAATATACTATTTACATTTTACACTAAACTTATGAGGATTTACAATTTCGTATTAATTTGCATTACATTTTACATTATAATATAAGCAAATATGGTATAAAATATGGTACAATTTATTACAAAGGCTATTTTACATAAATACAATTTTGGTTGTACAATAAAGGTAATGCCAGTAAAGGTATTTATAATATCTATATCATAGGTAGGTAGGTTTATAACATAATAATAAATACATATGCTGCGAAGTGTGAGTAATATTCACCATATTATTACATCATATTCGTTTAAACACAGGTGATGTCAAACAGAATCTATAGTTTTAATCGATTCTTCTTTGACAGTATTATTACATTCGTCTTTATTTTTTGGTGCTACAACATCATCTTCATTATTTTTAAATATGTTGTCTTTTTGATCGGCTTTGTATGTCAACCTAAAAATAATGCAAAGTAATATTGTTACACCCTGAATAATACCGTCTTAGTTGGCAACATTCGACGGTAAATAACTAATAAGCAGTAAAAACATGAAACACCATAATAATAATAGTAGTCTTAGGTGGTAAAGTCTAATATTACATTTCGTATGTTTACTGTATAATAATACTTATAATTATGGAGGGTTGAAGCCCCGTGGCCATTCGTATAGCTCAGCTAATCAATTTTAAAATACCAACACATACGCATCGTATGTTTGTATGAACAAAGACCATAAAAAAATAATCTTTACATTTACAATTTATTTATCAGTTATAAATAAATTACCTAGTATGCTAAAATAATATTAAATAATTAGTACAGAACCTCATATCGTAGTTATATTATATACATTTGAATTTTCGAAAGGTTTTAATTTTTTGTTGGGTTATTTATTGTTATATGTTTACATAATAATCTTATAATTTTAATTACCTAGGTAGATAGGTACATATATTATAGAAATCATAGTTGGTTTGGCATGTTATTATTCAATTATTGTAATGCTATTAATATAATATAATTATCGTAGTAAATATGACGTATTGTGTAACAGTTATATAATATTGAATTATAATTAATTGATGAAGTACTTATATTTAGAAAATTTTGGTAGAAATGGTAGATTTACAACAGTTTTTTTTTCGTTTTTCACAATTTTTTTTCAAAATTTAGTGTGGATATTGATTTATTTATTATTTATATACTTACCACAAGTTATAATTTAAAATATAAAGATGACCTGTTTTAAAATAAAATGTATGATCAATCTTTATTATAGATTACTAAAATTGGGGACTAGTGGCTACACAGTAAAAACCAATTTTAAATCAATTATCGTATGTTTGGAACCTTGAATAAAATAATTTTGTGCAGTTATACTGACTGCAACGCATATTAAATATAATACAATATCAGCATAAGTTGTAAAATGTTCTTATAAAATCAAATTAGAAGCCATAGAGAATACCAAACGTTTTGTTTGTATTTTATAGCCTTATAAGCTCACACGTCCAGATAAAGTCAATATTGACCAACAGCCAACCATAATAACAATCAAAATCAAATTAAAAGTCAGACGATCCTGCAATACCTATACCTATACTTTGCACCAAAACCACTTAATTTCGTCGAACGAATTCTCACTACCGTTTATATATTATTATTACTGTTGCACAGACTTTGAGAAAATGTAAAACAATTTTATTACAATATATTATCCTTCCACCAAATTTCAAATTTCAAATTTATAGTTTCTACCCTCTATGATAAAATGTTATCACTATAAAAACTGTTACATATTTTTAAAAAAAGTGGATGTCAATCTGCTGTACATTAGGTTACAAGTGGGTCAATGTTAAATGGATGGTATTAAATTTGAATTCAATGAGATGGTAATACCATTGTATACGAAAAACGATTCTGAGCGGTGACGGTTTGTCAGTGTGGATATATTATATTATATATATATTGTTATTTCTTATTACTTATTAATAAGGTAGCCGATGAGTTGAATAAATATTATAAAATTACAACAAAATAACTAAAATCGTTATTCTTGGTTTATAATATATAATTTCTTCTAAATTTGAACATAAAATTACTATAAAAAAACTGTGATTTATATTTTTGAGATTTTTTGGTTACGGAATAACCTAAAAACGTGCAACCTTGTTGTAA
Organism: Macrosiphum euphorbiae; assembly: GCA_949089665.1. Classification (NCBI taxonomy): domain Eukaryota; kingdom Metazoa; phylum Arthropoda; class Insecta; order Hemiptera; family Aphididae; genus Macrosiphum; species Macrosiphum euphorbiae. The sequence goes on from CARXXK010000001.1 coordinate 78,958,306, forward strand.
CTTTTCAATCCTTAGTTATAAAAGTTGAACATTTAATACATTTTTAACTACAAAATCATTTTTAAATTTTAAATGTTGACTCTTTTTGACCCAACAAATAACATTTTATTGATATTTATAGAAACAATAACTAAAAAAATTTAAACTTGAAATTATCCATAAACAGCTCAAAACATGTCAAAATATTTTGAAAATGTTATCAAGTATAGAAATTGATAAAATTAACATATTATATAAATCTCGAGTATCTACGGTTATTCGTTTTTGAATTATAACAAAATAAGAAAATCGCTACATGAAAAATCGAGTGAATATTCATACTTGTAAAAAAAAAGAACTTCAAACGCTCATAAAAATGTAATTTAATTTTCAGGTAGGGATTTTTTTTCTCATTAAACTAGACAAACGTATGAGGAATCTTGTATTACATTTTCAAATCTTAGATTTAAAAAGAAAACATTTTTATGAATTCTCAACTCAAAATTATTTGCTATTTTCGTGATTTTTCCTTATTTTGTCAAGATTTGAACTTTAAATGGACTAAGGATTTTTAATATTTTTCAAATGTCATTGTAACAAAATATTAAGAGCCTTGTATTACATTTTCAAGCTTTTTTACCCAACAAATACAGTTTTATTGACAATCATAGAAAAAAAAATTAAAAAAAACTGAAAATTGATTATGTCAGTAAACAGCTCAAAACAAGTCAAAATATTTTGAATATCGAATGGTGTATAGCAAATGCTAATATAAATGTTCAGTGAAAATTGTCGGTCATATCTACGGTCATAAGTTTCAGAGTTACGATCAAAACCAAAACAAATTTTGCCTAAAAATTCCTGTTTTTCGTTAGTATTTTTTTTTTGTTTTTCTCACACATTTAAAAATTACTGGGAATTTCAAATTTTGACCTTCCCAATGCACCAACAAAATTCAATTTCCCATCAAACAAAGATACTGAAGTTGAAAATCGAAGCATTATTTCGACTACTTATCGTGTACACATATACAAATAAAAAAAAAAACATACATCATTGTAAAATCAATACATTCATCGCTCGGCTCAGAATCTAATAATGCATGCACATTTAAATTTTAATTGAATGTTACAGTTCCAATATGAAAGCAATTCAAATTTTTTGTGAAAAATATGAATGGCTATTCGTGGCAATTTATATATAATTTAACTAGAAATAACTGCAATTATTTTTATTCCACGTACTACACCTATTCTTGATATTACATTATTTAACTACAATTAAATGTTTTAGGATTTTTCCATTCATTAAAACATTGATAAGGGTTAGGTACATACCCTGCATATACTCACTACTCGGTCTATTTATTTTTTATAATAGCTAAGTACATCAAAATTGATTACAATGCATATTATGAACTGCAGCTCTATGGATTTAATAATGCACACACTGTACACATTGTAAACGAAAAAGTACATATTATAGCTTAACAATTTGAAAAACACGATTATATATACCCTATAAATTATAATATAATATATAGAGCATAATATTGTAAAGTTGCGTGGAATATCATAGCATTGTATTTACCCGAATAGTATGACAACTGGAACAGTAATAACCGCAGTCAACAGGAAAAAAGCTCCCGGTAGTGTTTCAAATGTGAGCTTATATAATTGATTATATAACGGATAAATAATAATTGGAGCGAGCGTTTCCAGCATACCGCGAACAGAATTGAGTTGCGCTAAAAAAAAAAAAGTATAAGAATTACGTAGGTACGCCTTATAAGTGTTTATGTTATAGGTAATAATACTATCATAATTTTGAATAATAATTTAAAGAAATATTATCATTGACATAGTTTGCCGTTGTCCCACAATATTTGACATTCTAAATTATATATTATTGGAAAACACGGTTTTATATACCTACTCTCTAGTACCGTGTTTAAAATTGTCTTAAAAAAAAAAAATTATAAATTCGAGAAGTTTATTGTTGACATTTATAATTATAAAAACAGCATTTACCTAGTTCACTGTTATCGACGAGTTTTGACGCCATCGAAGTGCTGACTGTAAACGCTGCACCGTGGAAAATGTCTATCACTGGCACTGAAATTTTAAATAACACGTGAAATCGTATATACAAATCATGATTAATATGAAAATTATCGAGTTTGGTGAATGACCAACCTGCATACAGCTGCCAAGGTTGGGTGACAAAACTATAGCACACAGCAGCGATTAGGTCGAAACTGCTGCCGATAAATCCTATTGCTGCGTCGTGCATTTTTAGTTTTACACTCATTAACCATATAGCTAAGATAGTCCCTGTAAATAAAATAATACAAATAATAGATATTTACTGTTAACTATTTTAAACGATGTACTAAATTTTCATTTAAATTATATATTTATAATTTATATTTGCTATTATGTCATTAATGAATTGTTACAGTTTCAACTTTCAAGATGATGTTTTAGTTCAAGACAAAATGTCTTTATCATGTATAATATAAATATTATATAACATGCGTGTACATTCGTCTTACTTTTTATAGTTTGTAGGCTAACGTTCGTCTGTTTATAAGGTTGGTTTGGAATTATAAGTTGATAATTATTTAACTACTACCTATTAATATCTATATAAAACTGTATTAATCTATAATAATGTTCGTCCTTTAAATATTAACCTTCATGTAACTATATCACTTTCTAGAATGCTTTGAAAAGGAAAGGTTGAGAGAAAAGGAAGAGCTGTATATACAAATTATAGGTAACCCAATTTTTAAAATATAATATACCGATTATGTAAATTATGTAGCCGGTATGACTGTATGAGATTGTCTTCACGCTCTAAATCTGAAACGGACGACTATATTCATAATATATTTGCAATGTTCTCGACCTCGCGGTATCTCACAGTTATAATTATTTATGATTGTTATGAGTTATAACGATATAAATTTGTAATTTGTAATACAAAAAATAGTTAATTCATTATTCATAATGAATGTAATTATACAATTATAATATGTAGAATCTCTGACATGTACGATGTACCTACCTTTAATGAAATAATGGTTTAAACACTTTAAATTATAATCATATATTATAATATACATATACAATATAGCACAAAATAATGATGATATTGATATAGACTTTTTTTATCTACTAAAAGTTCAAAAGTTTCCTATGTTACATTGACTTGCCTTCTTAGATTGGAAATTAAGCACAGATTATTATTTTTAAAAGTTTTTTTTATGAATTTCCTAATTATGTTTGACAAATTTAAGAAATATAACTGTCGTGACGTCAACCTATTATTATTATTATAGCCAGTTTTATATTCTCCTCGAAGCTTTTAGTAAATGTATTGATTTATAGTGGCTTTCGTTTTTAAACACCCATCAAAATGGCCCATAAAAATATTATACTTCTCACTTAATTTTTTATTTTTACAAACATTGAAATAATTTAATTTCTTAGAAAAAGCCAACATATAATGTGTGTGACAAAAATTTTATTAAAAGAGAACCCATGATTCCTAGACAATATAGATGCCAAACTACTACACTATTTTGGTCAAAACTAAGCATACAAAACGTTTAATATTATAGTGATTGTTGTTTAATTAAAATAAACATAATATCATCATTATTACGTCATGTAACAGGATATTTACACATGCACAAATAATAAGCATGTCAATAATAGTTTTCAGCTACCTATGTTTTAGCCGGAAATACATTTTACGAATTGATTTATTTAGTTAGGTGGGTAGGTGGATAGGTTATATAGTACGTGTATTATAGATACCGTGAAAAATCGAAAATATCGTATACACTATTAAATACGAAAATGCATTTCCACATGAACAAATATTGTTTTTAAACCCAAAACGATATTAATGACGAAATCGGTATATATATATAATAATGTACAATTCAACGTGGGTATTTCGAATTTCAACTGTTTGCGTTAGGTTCTAATAACTTTCGAATTTCATTAATACAGAAATTAATTGCGATTGAACTTGCAAGAACAAAAAATAATTCAATGACATTTTTCTCCAATAGCGCATAAACATCACCATGTGATGACTTAAGTCAAACTTATGTTATTTTGTCTAAATAATATTAGTAATATTACCAATAAGTATCCCAGTCATTTTGTATGCAGCGTAGAGGCTGTAATCGATTTCGTTCCATCCAAATTTATATCTGACAAAAAGATAAAGAATGGAGTATTCACCTGAAAAAAATGTAGTTAAAGTTTAACATATTAGTAGTTCATTTATTAATTATAATTAAACTCTAAAGTTTACTTTTCTATTGGATATTAGTTTAAAAATATTTATCCACACAATAGAAATCTGCTAAGTATCCAAATATGCATAACACAAAGTCACAAAATACATTGTAGTTTATTTACTTAAGTACTGGAAGTTGTTAAGTCATAAAATCAAGATTTCACATTACATTTATTTTTCTTTTAAAGAATTCGGATAAAATAGAATATGTAATGCATCATACAAAATATAAATGTACAGGTACTTATAATTTTAAGCCAAACATTTTGTGAAGTTCTATAGATAAATTATTAAATAAGGTTTATGGGTAATATAAATATTATTTTGTGTAAGTTACACATTATATATTTGTAATTAACAATGACGTACCTAGTTTAAAAATAGGGACAAATTAGGTAAAAAAAAAAAAGTAAATAAGTAAATTTTTTACAATGTTATTATATATTTTTTTTATCAATTTGACAGCTACTTTCATCAACTATAACTTGAAAATATTATATTATATTATATAAAATGTAAATATTTCTAAGAATACTAAAAATAATATACATGTTATAATATGCATATTATAAGAAAAATTAATATACACGTATCTTAGCTTAGAATAGTAATACGGAACTAATATAAAATCTTTTAGATTCTGAGCGGAGATGTATTTATTTTACAATGATGAGTTTTTTTTTGTGTGTGTCTGTCATCAACTTTTGGGACAATAAAAATGCGTTGATTTTTTCAACAGCATCTTTTCTGTCAGAAAGTGAATCTATTTAGTACTCTGGGTGGTCAGGAAAAACTAACAATAATTTAAGGAAAAATTGAGATTTTTACGCAAAACCAGTTTTCGAAAAAACCATTTATCGTATAGGTACAATTGTATTGAATTAAAATTTAACTTATTCATTACAATGGCTCTCTAGATACCTAATGTACAGCAGAGTATACCACTTACCCACTTTATTTATTTTTTGGCTGATAATTGGTTTATTAAAATACCAAAAAACAAAAATGTTTACCTGAAATATATATACAATAGCCGAATAGTCAATATACTACACGTATACAGGTATTGGGAATAAATGTATGGTATATTAATTATATATAATATATACTATCTGCATAACTCAACTTCGCCCGTTTGCCGTTTTTTTTGTGTTCTAACTTTTTTTTTCAGTTTGTATATAACTTGTAGTTATTGCCTTTAGATCATTACTATTATTAATATTATAATTTATAATTATTAATTATTAGATTATCTTGATTTATTAAAAATAGTTATTTCTGGGTACAATAAATTCTAAAAAGTTTAATATAAGACGTTAGATTTTACCTCATCTGCTCAAGTAACCAATATTAACCATTAATACACAAAAACAAATATACTTTTATATATACAAACTAATTTTTACTTTTATATAGGAACTGTTATAGTGTTCAAAAAAAATTTTAATTTCCACCGAATCTCTAAATCCTTGTTTGAGGACCTCTTTGAGAATTTTGTAAAACCCTTTCTTAATGGAACTCTACGTCATAAAACGAAACTACTGACCAAAATGTATACTTATTGCTTCAGCAGTTCTGGCTAGGCGATGATGAATCAGGAAAAGTTCTTTTATATATTATATAACAAATAATATACCAACAAAGTTTTGTAAATATATGCAAATCAAACAAATGGAACTACCTATCCATAGTTTTCACATTATTGATTGCAGAAGAACTACATATTTTCAATATAATATATAGATAATAAATTATATGTAAAAGATTACAAACTTTTAAAAGTTTTTGATTAATGTATTTTACATTAAGACTATTTCATATTTGAATCTCACATTTACTTCAACTTAACGTTCACCTATACTGTCTTAATATTTAATACCTACGCCTATAAAATATTTTATTTAAACTTTATTTAAACTTTATTTAAACTTGAACTTTCATTTTAAAAATTATACTTTTCTGAAATCGTCTTGTCATTATTTTGGAAAAAATATTATAACTATTATAATTGAGTTCAATATTTAAAAAGAATACATTTTACAATACATAATATCTTATGTTGTAGGTACATAATATGTTGTTGTATCATGGAAAGGAATAGTTAAAAATTAATAAAAAATTTTTGAACCTATGTAATATATTTGATTAAAATATGCAAAATACAGAATAGAACAATAATATAAACTATTATTTTTTTATTCTTTATTTTTTTTAAGTATCTCAAAATCGATATAGTGATATAGTACAGGAAAATTATGATTGTTTGGTTGATATATTATATAAGGTGTAATATAAATAACTGACTATTGTAATTAATTAACAACCTTTATAAAACATTTTATTCAAATTTTTTTTTTTTGTTTTAAAATAAAAGTATGATTATACACATTAAATAAATAAATATACATTTAAATAAATGTAATTTTTTAATACCAGAAAAAATTCTGTTATTCGCGAACATAGTTTGTTAATATCCCATTGACAGTTATTTATTGTACACATCCTGTTTATTAACTTAGTGGCTAGTATCATATGTTCTAGATTAGGTAGGTAAGTAGAAACACTTATCAGAATTTAAAATTTAAAAAGTTGAATGACTCTACACATATTATGTAAATAAGAATATTTGTATTTAAATAATAATTATTATATTATTTTTAGATAGTAAATTAACATTAAAAAACCAACAACCTTAGAATAAATTAATAAAGGGTAAGAACTAAACGTATAGATGTCTGAATAAAATTACCATAGATCACTATGTAAAGTATACAGTAAGTACATTGTAGACATATATTATTATAGATACGATTATGCGAATTAAGTATACCGTAGTAGTTGTTGTTTGGAAGTCGAAAAATTATTAAATTACCGTTACGATATTTTCTCGTAAACAGTATTTTTGTGTATATTAATTGTTAATATTATGATCGCCAACAACTATTTCCATATAGAAGATTTCAATTATTCCATAATCATGAAAAATATAATATTTAAAAAATATATTATCACTTTCAAGTGCATATATTAAAATATTATGTTGTATCTCAACAAGCAAAATGTATTGACCTTGATTATCTGTTCGTGAGTTTCAGGCACTATAGGTATACCTAACCCTAAATACACGTTCGAAATACGGTAATGACTAGACGAGTGATCTTAGAATAGGTAGGTAAACAATTATTTTGCTCACTCACAACGATCTATGGTAATATTATATTAGTTAAATTAACTCAATAATAAATTTAATTAAAATAAAAGGGATTTAAGGGGATACATTGAGTTATAATATAACTTATTCCCAACTAATTTTCTAATACTTTTGATGTTTCGAATTTGTGTCGGCGTATATAATGTTTGTATTTTACTTTGTGGTATACCTAGGTACCTATAGTATACCTATATACAGATTAAGTTGAAACATATTTTCGGTGAAGACAATTTCCTGAACACACTAAATACTTGCAATATATCCACAATATATTTAAATATATTAAATACTCGTGCTTGAGTTCTCAAGAAGAATAAATTATGCAAAAACAGACCTGCTATAAGTATACCAGGTATACCAGGTATAAGTGCCAGGTATATTTGCTATAATATATAATATGGGGTTTTCAGCAAAATATTATGAGTGTCTGGTTGGTGGAAGGACAGCGAGAGGTTTCTGAATGGGTACCATTCAATATTCTTTGACCTACAATCTACTAATCTTCATAGAAAGGTACATATTTTATAATATATATACAGATTATAGGTACTTTAGAGCAACTGTTAAAACTTAGGCCAACAATAACTTTTCCATTGTGACTGTGCAGTGTCACGCTCAATACGATTTATGTGGCGTTATATAATTTGATTATTTGAATAGGTACATAATATATTATATCTGTTTGGCACAATCGTATGGCAATGGATTTACCTATCACATTATCCATTGTAGTAATTGGCAAATTAAAAGTATTATTATTACCAATTATATAATTTATTATTAAAAATAATAATTTCGTACTGAGAATTTCTATACTACCCTTACGAAATGCAGAAGGTTAGACGATAAAAGTACTATAATATCATGTTATATGATATTATATACTTGTATCACTGAGCACTTTTAATTTGGCTTAAGTTAGGTTCCATATGCCCATGGCTTATTACAACGAAATGCAGATAAACTATAATATATTGACATATTGTACTATTCATCTATTTTAATTACCCGTGTAATAGCGATTTAAATTTCCGCCTGTCGGTTTCATGTTGGTTTAGTATGTTTCACAGATGTAGAACATAATTTTGTTACACATTTGTATAGAGAATTTGAATACAATTATGGATGATGATAAACTAGAAACAATTTAAATAAAATAGTTTGTAGGTAATTACAATCATATAAGTTTATGTACTGATTAGAGGCTAAAGCAAAATCACAGGAGTGATATAATAAAGATAAATTTAAAAGGAAAAACAACAATAATTAATAATTTTATTGCTTTTATAGTTTTATTGCTTCTTGGGTAAAATTATTACTGCATAAGTATCACTGTAAGTTATAAATCTAAATAATATTATATTTTTATACTCATCTGTGTCTAACACCTATCATATCGCGTCGCTTATGTACTCATAAGTATAGAGTTATACGTATAAGGTATGTGTCAGTGTGCCACATTGACAATTGACAATAAATTAGTAGGTCAGTGCAATTGTCGTTTTATTATGAGTATCAAATTCAAGTATAAGAAAATCGAATTGTAAAACAGACAATAATATTGTCAGTCTAATAATTTTATTTCTTAATAAAATATTATTTATATCTCAAATAATCAATTTATAAATTACTATAAATTATTATATTTATTTATTAATACAATTTTGAGAAACAACGTCTCGTGTTAATTAAGAATCATGAATATCACTTTGATGTTTCGTTCAAGGAAAATGTTAATTAATTTCGTTACAGACGTATAATTCCTTCAATACGAATTTAAACCACACCATAGCTCTACATTCTACAGTTATAATATTTTTTTTTTTTTTTTTTTGATCGAAAGACATCGGCGACAACGGCCATTAGTCATAAACGTTACATTAATTACATTTTTTTTTTTTGGTATCTTACATATAATAATTTTAAATTAAGTCGTACAATTTATATTTTCTTAAAAAAGATAAGATTTGGAGTGAGGAGTCTGCATTTGGACCGAGGGCTGCGTCTAAGGTGGTTGAGATGTTCAGCTGTTCGAGTGCCTCTGTGTATTGTCGGCATTCTGTGAGGATATGATGGACTGTTAGTTCGGTGCCACATGCTGTGCAGATAGGTTTTTCGTCTTTTGACATGAGATAACCGTGGGTTAGTCGAGTATGCCCGATGCGAAGTCTGTTAATGATTATTCTTTCTCTTCGTTTCGTGAGGAAATTGGGCCAACTGAATATGGTGTTTTTGATTTTTCTCAATTTAATGGTTTGTCCGAGCCAGTGTGTTTGCCATTTGATTTTAGTAAGTTCTTTAATCTGTTTTTTTATGTCTGCGAATGTAGTAATATTTAATATGGGTATATCAGTGTGCTCTGCTGCTTTCTTGGCTTCTTGGTCTGCCTTTTCATTGCCCTCTATGTCGCTGTGCCCCGGGATCCATACTAGTGAAATTTTGATTCCTGTCTGATATGCTAGGCTAGTTTTTTGAAGTATAAGTTTTGCTATATCTGTAGTGTTGAATGGGTTTTTGAGGCTCGTGAGTGATGAAAGTGAGTCTGACAGGATTAGATTGCTTTTGTGGGGGTTTCCATGATCGTGATTAAGTAATATGTGATCTACTGTTTTGAGTATTGCTATGGCTTCTGCCGTGTATATAGAGCAGCTTTCGGGGAGTTTGAATCTGATGGAGAGGTCATGGTTAGTAATTGCGATTCCCACGCCTTTTCTAGATTTAGAGGCATCAGTGTAATAACAATTTGCATTCTTGTGATCTTGGAGTATTTCGTTTAAGTGATTTTTGTAAATCATGGGTGAAGTGTCTTCTTTTTTGAATTTAGTTAAATCCAGGTTTATATCAATATTGAAGGCCCATGGGGGGGAATTTGAGGGGTTGAACTTTCGTTATCGCATTGAATTCTATACCATGGTCTTTAGCGTACTCGGTAATTTCTGTAGTGTATTTGTTTGCTGGATTGCCAGAGTTTCTTGTGATGCTGGCAGCGTAGATTAGTGATTTTTCTAAGTGTCTGAGCTCAGTAGGGGGTTCAAGTGCTAGGTTTCGAATGCTTTCTATGGGACTAGATCGGAAAGCTCCAATAGCGAATCTTAAGCTGGAGTTTATAGTAGAATCTATTATTCTTCTGTGGTGAGATTTGGCTGATTGGTAGATTGTTGCACCGTAGTCCATTTTTGCTCTGATGAGATGTCTGTGGATTTTTATGAGTGTTTCTTCGTCTCCTCCCCATGTGGAGTGGCTTATCATTTTCATGATGTTGAGACTTCTCGACAATGATATCTTGAGTTGTTTAAGGTGTTGTAACCAGTTGATTTTTTTGTCGAAATAAACTCCGAGTATTTTAATTGTATTTACGTTTGGGATGAGGATGTCATTTAACTGGATGTTGATGCGCTTTTGGCCTCTTTTGTTGGAGAATATGATGCATTGAGATTTAAGGCTGGAGATTTTGAAACCGGTGAGTGTTGACCATTTTGCGATGTTGTTTGCTGTATCTTGTAGGAAGTGTTGTACCGTTTTTAGATTAGGGCTTTTGCACCAGAAATTAAAGTCGTCTGCGAAAAGGTTGGCCTTTACAGGAAATGTTATGGTGTTGGTTATGTCATTTATTGCTAAAAGAAAGAGGGTAACCGATAATGACGATCCTTGAGGAATTCCATTTTGCTGGGAGTAGTTTTTTGATTGGGCATTTGAAAGAGAGATTGAGAATTGTCTTGAGTTAAGGTAGCATTTTATGTAGTTGAACATGTTGCCGTTTGTTAGAATTTTTGAAAGTATTAGTAGCACTCTATGTCTCCATACCGAATCATAGGCTTTGGCAATATCTATGCTTATCAAACCGAGGTACTGATTTGAGTTGAGTGCGTCGTTAACTTCTGACTTAATGATCGTAAGGCTGTCGATGGTGGATCTGTGTTTGCGGAAGCCGCTTTGCAGGTCAGATAGAATTTTTGCTTTTTCCAGGAACCAAATCAGTCGAGAGTTCACTATTTTTTCGAGTATTTTAGCCATCGTGTTAAGGAGGGATATAGGCCTGTATCCTTCAGGTGAGTGTTTGTCTTTACCTGGTTTTAAGATAGGAATTATATTGGCCATTTTCCATTTAACGGGGATCTGTCCTTTTTTCCATATGTGATTATAAATGTTGAGTAGGTGTTGCTTTGACGATGTGCCCATGTTATGTAAGAAGCTATAAGGGATTGTGTCGGGGCCCGGGCTTTTACTATTGCATATTCTTAGAGTTTGTTCTAACTCCTCCATTGTGATTTTGAGATTTAGGTTTATCTGATCTGGGTTATTGGGTTCAATGGATGACTTGATTTGTGAGATCTCATTAGGGATCTTTATTTCGTTTATAAATTTTTCTTCGTATAATTTATCGCTAAAGTTTTCATGAAAGAATGTTCCTATTGTATCTGCTACTACTGTTTGGTCAGTTATGGTACTCTGATTGGCTTTAATAACTATGTCGTTGTGACGTGATAAGCCTTTTAATGATTTTATTTTTCTCCATACTTGTGATGGGCTCGTTTTTCCATTGATGGTGGATGTGTATATGTTCCATGATTCTCTTTTACTGTTTTTTATGAGGAATTTGCTTTTGGCTCTGAGTCTTTTGAGTTCGATAAGATTTTCGGAGGTTTTATTTTTTTTTGAAATTTGTTAGTGCTTTATTTTTATTAGATATTGCTTCTTTTATTTTTTCATTCCACCAGGGTACTCTGGGTTTTTTTGTTTGATTAGTTGTGCCTATTGTCATGTTTGCACTGTCAGTTATGAGGTTTGTGAAGGAGAGGGTTGCCTCTTCTATATCAATGATGTTGTGGTCTATAATCTTATTGGTTTCTTCTTCTAGTAGGTCGGTATATAAGTTCCAATTTGGGTTTTTTAAATTCCATCTATGTTTATTTGAATGTTTATTATTTACTTGCCTATGTGATATTTTAATTTTGATTGGAATGTGGTCGCTACTATAAATTTCTGATAAAACTTCCCATTCGACCCTCTGTGCAATTGATGGTGAGCTTAAGGAAAGATCTATACAAGAAAAGTTGCCATTTCCAAAATTAATGTGAGTGGGAGTTGAGTCATTTAAAAGTACTAGATCTTCATTTTGTATTAGTTTTTCTACAGTTTTTCCTCTAGGATTGGTGGAGTTTGAGCCCCAAATTATATTATGTGAGTTAAAGTCACCTACTAGTATAAAGGGCTTAGGGAGTTGACGTATAATATTTTCTAGATCTGGTAAAGAAAAATCCGTTTGATTTGGCAAGTAAATGTTGCATATAGAGAATGTTTCGTTGAGTTCTATGGATACAGCTATTGTTTCGAAATTACTATTTATTTTTATTTTTTTGGTTGGGATGTTTGATTTTGTGTATATTGTGACTCCTCCGCTGGCTCTATCCGATAATATTCTATTTTTACTGAATCCTTCGTAATTTTTGAGGTGAGCTGTGAAGTTGTCTTTGAAATTTGTTTCTTGTAGGCATATAATTTGGGGGTCGTGGTTTTGGATGATGAGTTTAAGCTCTTCTTGTTTCTTGAAGAAGCCATTAAGGTTCCATTGGATTATTTTAGCCATTATCAACAGTATTCTTTTTTTTTTTTTTATTGGATCTTTTGGATTGTTTTTTGCTGGCTTTTTGTGATGATTGTGAGTTGTGTGAATGAATGAGAAAGTATCAGTAAGTATCAGATTCAGCTTCAGAAGCATCCATGAAGGCTTCATTATCTATTGCTTTAAAGAGCTTGTTTGTTATCCTGGTTATATTGTTTTTAGCTTGAACAGTTAAAAGTGAAGGTCTGATTTTTTCGAGTAATTCCAATATGTGGTTGCCTGTTGTTTCATATTCATGAATTGTGTCTAGAGGGTGGTCAAGAGTAGCAATAATTTCTATTATATGTTTAAATTGAGAGAAGTTTAAACTAGTATGATTGTGTTCATTGAAAATATGACTGATGGGATCAAGGTGGGTGTCCAGTTCCTCTGAAAAGCGTTTGCGCGAGTTTGAGCGAGAGCGGTTTTCTGGCTTGTTCGTTATTTCTGGCTGAGAGAAAGACGATACTTGATTCGTTGGAGTGTGATTAGATGTAGTAGTTTGTTCGATCGTTTTAATTTTTTTGTGGTGGTGTTTTGGGTCTAAGAGGTTTGGCTCTTGTGAAGTTGAATGCAGGGGGCTGGAAGGGGCTGATGAAGATGTTGTTGGAGGAGCCTGTCGTTTGTGAGCTGATGTTTCGGTGACGATGTTCCAAGTTGGAGGCGTTTCGTCTGAGGTGATGAGCATTTGAGAACTGATAGTAGATTGGGAGATATCGATTTGGTCGATTTTTTGATTTTCTGGCGTAGAATTATGTTCATATGCATTTGTCTGTTGAGGTGAGGAGGAGATTTCCGTGTTATTTAGATTCGATTTTTTGCAAGTCAAGGATGTGTGACCCGTAGATTTGCAAATGAAACAAGTTATTTTGTCGTCAGTGAAGAAAATGCGGAATTGTGACTCGTTTGCAGAGATTAATAATGAGCTAGGGAGTTTTGGTATGTCGTCGTACTTTATGTACATCTGACGACGAAAGCTGAGAATATGGTCGTACCCTTCCGCGAATATTCCAGCTTTGAGGTGGCTTATTTGAGAGACAGGTGTTATGTTGATAATTTTAAGTTGTTCTAGGATGATTTGGTTGTTAATAGACGGGCAGACATTAGATATTACTATCCTTTTGGCTGGGTTGTTTAATCTTCGGAATGGTAAATCCTGGTTATTTATTGTTATGAAGGGGTGCGTTTCTATTAAGTTATCTAAGATTTGTTTGCTGGATAAGAATATGCAGAACCGGTTGTTGGAAATTCTAGACACAAATGTGATATTTTTAGGAGAGACAATTTTGCCAACTGCTAATACATAATCTTTTTGTGGGATGCCGTCAATAGAGTTGAAGACTATCGCCTGGTCTCTCGACGGTGTTTTGTCATTTGCGGCGATTGTTGCAAATGTGATACCAGTATTATTGTGTTGTGGAATATTTATGTTGCCAATGTTAATTGGAGACGACGGTGTCGATGGATAATTGAATACGGTGAAGTTTTTATCGATATTACTAATGGGATCGTTAGCGATAGAGGCATTATGCAATGTAGATAGTGCGGCGGAGGTACTGTGATTAGCAGCCGCGTTATCGCTCGCTAATGATGTACCCGGACTGGATTGTTGTTTTGCGATTTGATTGTTGAGTTTAGTTGGTGTTGTAATAATTTTGGAAGGCTTACTTGGAGGTTTGATATTAATATTTTTTTTTTGTTTTTGGGCTGTTGCACCTATGGTAGGAGGTTTTAACCTAGGTGAGGACCCTTTGGGGGGGTTGGCTGACATGCTGGGGGATTTAATGTTCAGATAATGTTCATATTACCTGAGACGATTTAATTATGATGTGCTATCGGAAGCTTGATAAATGCGAACTCGCGATACACACGTGTTAAACGTTCGAAGGTTGAACACGTACACAGTTATAATATATATATATAATATTAATATATTATATCACTACATATTGTCAAAATAATTAGGAGTATAATATCATAATATAAACAGAAATATTGTATATTTATCAAGTTGCATGACTGCTATAGTGCTATAATATCACATAGAGTAATAGCTAACTGACAATCAGTTAAAAAAGTACTTCACGTACAAAAATAATATTGAAGAATTATTTGTTACTGTTGCTAAACTTTATTGATATCCTAATTTCAAAACTATACGTTTGCTATCTATGTTGATTTATAATCTTCTAAATGTTTATTATACGTTCTCAAGAGCATGCTCACGGAGGCGATGATGATGTCATACCCACACTCTGATTTATATTTATCATATAATATATGATATATATTATGAAAAACAATGAATTTATTAATTTAATTTTTATAATTACATATATCTACCATGGTCTAGGTATGCCACATTTAAATTTTTTTATTTTGTCCTCTACCCCACCCCTTAACATTTTCCCTATGAGCGTCTATGAGTATATATTACAGTACTACTTATACAACGCTATACGCAGTAGTCTAGTGGTCCGATCGATCGACATTTATTTAAATGCTCGATTAAAATGATTAAATGTGTGCTTTGTAACATAGTCGACCTATTATATTATAGAGTTCAATACACTAAAAATACGGGGCAGGTATGCGCTTTATAAATTATTATATAATATTATTCTGTCGAATTTTTAATTGACCCGCGTTCAGGTAGCCTTCAGTGTTTCCCATTAAGTGCAAGCTCGTGTTTTATGTTCAGATACAATTTCACAAACACATAATACCTGTCGTAAAAAAAAAGATACTTGTTAATTGATTTTGTTGTTTCCACGTGCCGATTATGTGTAGGATGATATCCCTCACGATATCGGTACGTAGTGGTCCGTCGATTGTAGAGAGCGTAGGTACACCCAATTAAACGTTCATATTATGAACAGTACTCGTCTACACAGGTACTTCAACTACAGCGTACAGGATTTTCTCTTAAAAAAATATTATGTTAATACAGTTTGAAATATTTGATCAGTGCAAATAGCGTGTTGCAAAAGTGTGAGGGTAGGTAATGACAATTTAATTTTGACTCCAAATTGTACAATTATTAATAGAATGTTAACCGAAATGAGAACAAAAATATTATGATTATTTTATTTTTGTGGGTTAGTCGTGAGCGGTGAGACGGTAAGTATAGTATACCTAATCAATAAACTAAATGTGTCACCGTCTATACTCTATAAAATATATTATTATGTTATACAAACAATAATAATTATTAATAACGACGACGTTAAGATTTTATACGACACTGCTCGAGCTACCATTGCGTGGTTTATTTTATAACGTGTTCAGTCAAAAAGTATAAATTTGTTCCTCCTACGTATATAATAATAATAAAGTTTGATATTATTTTCGTATACTTCTAATATATAGTTCTTTAGTGTATTATATACCAGCAATTGTGTTATAGACATCAGGCACTCCCGCGTGGAATACTTACTAAAACAAGATTCACAATATTATATGTATATTTGAGCACGTCTTGAGTTACCTCTTCGAATAATAATATTAAAATAACTATAAATACTGGATGAATAAATTAATAAAATTATCGAAAAACGTTTGTACCGTATATATAATTAGAGTTCAGATATTTGTGAAGACGTGGAGTTAGAAATGCATATCTTTGTTTTATGCAGTATAAGAAAACGTACATTTTTCAAATACAATCGTGGCGATATTATTCGTGAAATCGTCGGAATTTCAGTTTTTTTTTATTCAAAATATTTTAAAATAGAATATTTGAAATGAAAGAGTAAGCTTACATTTTCCGGGGAAAAATTTTCTCAGAATTTTTCAACATCGCATTTTGTGTTTCGTTGAAAATGCGAGCTATTTCAAGAGCTGAACAGACGTATAAGGTGCCTCACAGGCCGCATCCCTAAACACAAAAAGAGTTTCAAGTTCATATATTTATTCACCTATGCAATAAACCTAGGTACGTCATAAATACATACATATTTATTTAAAATTTGTATCTAGACAATGGTACATATCATATAGTGATATGACATAAGTTTAGGGAAATTGATGACTTCAACTCAATAAACGCCAACTGAAAAAAAAAATTGTTTTGCTGCGGTCTCAAAATGAATCTTCTCAAGACAATTCCACATAGAAATTTAAATACAACGCCGTCAAATAAAATACACATTAGTTAGATAAAAAAATATTGAATCATTCAATTAATACATTTTGTTTTATCCAACCAAATATAACCATAACTTCACTTGGTATTTTATTAAGTGTCTTGGTCATATTAAAATACTTATAAATTATAAGATATAGTACAATTAAATAAATAAATGACTTAATTTAACACTATACAAGGAAATGTATTTTAGATTCTGAGCGGAGCGAGGAAGCTAGTGGTTTTACAATGGTGTTTATTTTTTTTTTTATATATATCCTGCAGTATACAAAATTTCTACCAGAAGGAGTTCTTCGATTTCAAAATATAGTACATTATATTAAAATTTAATATTAATATTTAATTGGATCAAGATGGTACTTTAGAGAGGTCATTTTTCGATTTTATCAATAGTTGTTCAATGCCACGGTAAAAACCACCGAAAAATTACTAAAAACCGTTAAAAATTGGATTTTAGTTTCAAACGCTTTGTTTATTACCATAGAAACGAATAAAAAATATTATAATATTAATTCAACTTACATGATATAATAATTAATGATAATATAATCCAGACTGACAAACCGTTTCCGCTCAGAATCGTTTTTCTTATCCAATGATAGAATATCATTGAATTCAAGTTTAATACAATCCGTTATACAATGACCCGCTTGTAAACTACTGTACAGAAGAGCGACCACTTACCCGCTTTTTTCATAATAATAACTCTTGTGTATTACTGCAAGGCCACCCGCAGGGGGGGGGGCTGGGGAGGGCCATGGCCCCCCGCTAATTTAGATAATACCTAATTTTTGGCATTGAATTAAAAACACCAAGAATAGCGTCAAAACAAACACTGAGAAATAATACCCCTTCATCTGATCCGGTAGATTACTACAGAAAATCAATTTTCATTCCATACTTGGATTCATTAATTACTTCATTAAATGACAGATTTGCTGAAGATTTTGAAAAATTTGAAGTTTTCTCAATCCATCCAAAATATATGAAAAGTATAAAAAAAGAAGAACTTATCACTAAATTGAAAAATATTAAGTCATTTTATGGAGATTTGGTAGATAATATATTAGAAGAAGGTCTTATTTGGTACAGCAATTGGAGTGAAAAAGAAATTAAAGATAATACAGATTTTCTTGAACTTTTAGATGAAACAACATTTTTCCCATCAATAAAAAATTGTATTTTAATAGCAATAACCTTTCCATCAACTACTTGTAGTGTTGAAAGGTCATTTAGGTATGTATAATTTATTAATCTGCTTTTATAGTGCTTCTTCATAGATATTTTTGTTTTTGCTTTATATTATAGCTCACTTAAAAAATTGAAAACGTGGCTTCGCAGTAGTATGGCACAACTCCGCTTGAATGGCTTAGCACTTATGTACATTCATAGTGATATTTTAAAAAGTCAACAATCTGACATTGTTGAAGATACAATTAAGCTTTTCTGCATGGAACCACGGCGTGTTTAATTTTTATTTGACGATAATGATCAATGAGTCATGAATTATTTATTATTAATTATTTTTTTCATTTTTTATTATACAGGATTATTTATAATAATAACATAATATTATACATTTATATAAATATATATATGTATATACTTACTATATTATAATAATTTTTTTTACGATATGATACAAAAAACAGAAATTATGGTAAGTGTATTATTGTTTCGCTGCCCCCCCCCCCCCCCCCCCGAGAAAAATTTCTGCGGGCGGCCTTGTATTACTGTATTAGTGTAAGGTAATAATAATATATCAGACCTAATGGACCTAGTAGTCAATTTTAACATGTATACCTGTCAATAAACCTTAAAATTAAATCTGATATCCTGAATTCGTAATATCTGGATAACTCTTACAAAACGTATATTATTGTTTTCCTTTTTAGATTTTAACAAAAGTTTTATTCAATTGGCATACAGCTAATGTAGGTCGACCAACCACTCCTAGCAGTTCTAGCACGCCTACTATTACCCCCGCCCTATAAGTGTTCATAAAAGTATCATAAAACCTTCCCCCAGTATACCTAGATACCAATATTGTTATTATTATATTATGTTCGTTTCGACGCACCTTGCATGGGTCCGATGGTTAGCGGAGACACGATGGTCATGTAAATGAGCAGCGATCGACTGGGCCGTTTCTTGACCAGTACGCGTACCGAGTCGGCGATCACCTTCGGGTTGACCGTCTGCCATATAGACGCGCCCTTGTCATACGGCACGGACGTGTCTTTGACCAGGGCCGCGCCCAGCACGAGCGCCGCCACGTTCATTGCTATGCACACGCCGAACGTGCCGTAGAAGCCAATGTTGACGTTGAGGAAGCCGGCCGTGCACGCTCCCACCGGTGTAGCGATGAAGTACAGCGACATGAGCATGCCGATGCGCTTGGTCCGATCCTGGACACGAGTGATGTCGGCCACGTATGATGCGACGCCCACTACGCAGCATATCCGTGACCCGGTGATCGCGGGCACCAGGCACTCGGATACGGCAGCCACGGCGGGCGACCAGTGCCAGTTGTACACGTTGAGCACGTTGAACGCGTCCGTCAGCAGCTGGCCAGCGATCGGTATGAACATAAGTGGCCGGCGCCGGCGGCCATGCGTGTCGCTCCACGAGCCCGCGAACAGTATGAACAACAGCGGCACCGAGTACTGGATGGTCAGCTTCCATGTCTGTATCCTGGCCACCAACTCCTGTGCATAGCTCTCGTTCAGGCACTTGTCCCTCAGGTCAGCCGGCTGCTCGGTGGCCGTCATGTCGCATCCCTTTCGCAGTATCAAGTTCGTGCCCACCTGAAACCACGCGCACGCACACTTATCCTTTAGTTGTAAGTTATAACTGGGTTTTAAGGTTAGGTTTGGCATAAGGTTTCGGTTCGTGCACTATATGAAAACGCTGAAGTAACTATATATGGTCCAATACGCAGAGAAAAACCTTTAGTACCTAAGTAATATGTACAATGAAAATATTTCATAAATATGAATTAGTATAATATTGTGTGGCAAAGGAAGGGCAGTGAGCTATTTCAGTCGCTGACGACGTGTGGTGCACGAACCGCGAGCGAGAGCCTCATTTCACCCAAGACAGAAATCGCCTTCCCGCACGAGCCATACATATTATTTTTTTTTACGCCTCTGCGATCATCGATCAGTGTCTGGTTGTGCAGGGAATACGCCCAGCACTTTTGGGAATTTCCATTTTACCACACGGCACTATGAGGATTCCCACTTTACCGTCCGCTGGACAGAAAAATTAAAAAAATTTAGCT
Organism: Macrosiphum euphorbiae; assembly: GCA_949089665.1. Taxonomy (NCBI): domain Eukaryota; kingdom Metazoa; phylum Arthropoda; class Insecta; order Hemiptera; family Aphididae; genus Macrosiphum; species Macrosiphum euphorbiae. Next base: position 78,978,845 of record CARXXK010000001.1, read on the forward strand.
TCAACCGTTATCGAAAACTAAACTTTCAGTGCAGGCGTGACAAAAATTCGATTTTATTTTTAAATGTATAAACAAAACTTACTTAACTCCTACGATGTGTATTGTAAACAATAAGTTTGATACTTTGATTTCAATCTCACAGATCGAATAAATATATTTTTGTATCCATGCTCGTGTTAAAGTTTTCGAACAAATTTTGTTTTTAATAAACATTAAATAAATTGTACCTACATTAAACTTAAAAAAAATTTAAATATTAAATGCTCTTTAAATAAATAAAACGCGTTATTAAATAATTAAATATTCCAAGTATACAAAACCCCAAAATATTTAATTGCAGGATGGAAAATTAAATGTCACAATATATATTGAGTAACTGTGCACGGCGCGTTTCTGCAATCAGTCACGCAACTTGACTGAGAGTAAGTAACGTCCGATGCCATTCCCGGATGGGTGACCACCCGGAATTGTAGTTTGCAAAATCCTTGCCGCACATACAAGGGTTTTCAACCGTTTTAACCTTACCGGTACAACTCTACCAACCTTTAAGGGTAATGATTTAAATCGTCGAAGCCTTAATCCAATAAAAAAAAGGTTAATCTGTGGAAATTATATTTCTAATCCATCTAGGTAAGTATGATTTACAACATTAGTATTTTGAGTTCTCATTAAAATGACGAATTCCAATGGTTAATTTTAAATATATCCCAGTAGGTGGCTAATGGCTATCTATAACATTTTAGGATAGTTATTAAAACGGGAACCAATTTGTTTTTGAAGTCAGTACCTACACATATTTCATCTCTGGCGTAAACGTATACACCCAACTATAATATAAAATATATAATATGTCTGAGACAAAACATGGGCATAAAATATATTATATGCCAATAATAATAATATTATAAATATAATTTAATAATGGATCGACATTCACCCTAATATTTAAAGTCATCCGAAACTAAACGCGAACTGCTAATTATGTAAATAATTTGTTATGTCCCACGTGTTGGAAATACTGAGACGACCACAATAGTACCGGTGCATCGTCCTTCTAATACGAGATATCAGTGCAATTTTGTTGTCAAGCGTTGCGATGTTTTAGATTTAGAGTTGTACAGGTAGTGGGAAATTATTGTAATATGCAATTCGCCCATTATACTGCCGTTTTCCGAGATGAAATCAAAGCCGCAGGTGGTTGCATCATCGCGGTGATGACGATATGGCGTGCGTAGCGTGTGTACCATATTAATATAATAATAACAATATAGTATCTACTACCTATATAGCCATAACGACAGTTCAAATAGTTGTATTGTGTACGCGTGGTTTACGTCAAAAACGATTTCGAAAATTCTGCGGGCACCGAAAAAAAAAAACTTACCTCCGCCGAGATTTAAGCGCCTCTCCACCGCACGCCTAACGAGCGCCGGGGGAGGTGATCCGCGAATTAGGCAGCATTCGGTGCAGGCGGCGTCCATCGGTCGAACGCGTTTTGAGTGTAAGTACCATAAACGAGCGATTTAAAACAGTTTATGAACGGTGCAGCTATACAATATCCGGCGTATTGCGTTTTGTTAATCTTCAAAACATACGGCGCCGTTTTTGTTTGGTTAACGATCGAATATCATTTTTTGATTACCTATATACCTATGATGGGTCCCTATACCGAGAACAGGATCACTGAACCGTAAATATTGTTATGCGACCTGCTCGACTCCAGAGTATTTTTTATATTGTATAAATAATACCCTCATAGAAGTTGTGTTTGAACAAGCGAGAAGGAGAAATAAATACCACGTAAAGGGAGCTATACCCTTCCTCTTATCCCCATCCACGAATACAACGTTTCCCTCCATGAAATTATGTGTCGCTTGCATGGGAATTTTAAATATTTTTTTATCGATTTTTGCGTTTATTTATGTTATACTTAATTTTCTTTCAAATTAAATCGTTTTGAAAAAAAAACCTTACTATCTCCGGTACTCTACTTTTAACTTAATATAATACGAGTTTGTGTACTTTTCATTTTACTTTGACGACGGAATAAGTATGATGCTGCAGGGATGCTATTTTTGTACTTCGGGTAGAAGACGGTAATAAATAATAACATAATTATATCACCGGCGTGTGTCCGTATTTATTAATGTGCGCCCTCCAAAATGCGGTCAGCAGTCGAATTAATTTAACGACATTGCCCAAATCTGGAATTATAGTCGATTTTCATCAAGAACGTATATTATTATATTATTATAACCGAAAGAATAAAATCTACTTTAAATATATTTTTAAAAACTTAGATTACATTATGCCATTTAAAGAGTGTCCTGTGGAGTTAGTAATTACTATTTTTTAATTCATAAGCACTCTTTTTTACTGTAAGATGTTAAGCAGACAATTTTTTTGAGTAATCAATTATGTTAATTATTCCAAAAATAAATTTAAAAATTTAAAAAATCCAAAACCATGACGAACATTGGAAGAAACAAGAAACTTTTAAACGGTTGTACCTACTGGAAAATCTACTTTTTTGAGTTGTGCAACTGTTTTTGTGCACTAACGAATTATCATGTGTTAAATATTTAATGTTCACGTATTCTTCGAATACAATTAATTATCATTTTGAGCTCTCTGTGGTTGGCTGTTAATTTATAACAATCTAGCTACTAAGATAATAATATGAAATTTCAGTGAAACCTTTAAGCAATATCATACACGTGACGAAAATTAAAAATGTTCGTGAGTCATGAATCAAGAGTTCCCCACTCTTCGGTATATTAAATACATCAATAGATATTAAAATAATAAATAACGTAGGTACTAACAATTATTTTATTTTTTTTTGAAGACAAAAATCATCATTAAAATGTTTTTGCATACAATGAATACCCACCAGGACATGCAAGGGCATGCAAACGTCATAAAAACATTAAACATGATCAAAAAACGATTTCAATTTTTAAACGTAAATAAAACCATGACCGATAAAAATTAAATATTTAAATACCACAAAACAAAACATAATGGTTAACAAAATATATAGAATATCATTAAACAAAAAATAACACAAAACGAAATAATTAAAACCATTTCATATTTTTATCATAAATATAAAATTTATATTGGTTTCATGGATATTTCATTTTATTTTTATCTTTGAAAAATGTTAAGCATTAGGTATATCCCATATCCCGGTAATTACGTTATTACCTACCAATTAAATATTATTATTACATTATTAATATTATCGGTCATTTTATTTATAGTGAGTAGACATTTAACATTACACCCTATGGGCTGTGGTCCATTGTAGCCCCACATCATATTGCACAGTAGACTTTTGTTATAACTTACAACAAGTTATGTCGTTATGAGCATTTATAAACAATTTACAATTTTCAAATACTCATAACTTAATAGAAAATATTGAAATATCAAGAAAACCTAATACGGTGCCCTAAATGTGTCTTGCCTTTAAATTTACTCTAATATTAAATATAACAGAGTTAAACCAATATTCTTCTTAACGTAGAATTTGCAATATTATTCGTTAGTAAGACGGAGACAATACGTAACGTCCGTAAAAATCCAAAACGTTTTAATTCTAAAAAACCATAACTTAAAAATTCTATTACGTTTTAGTTCTAATAACTATAAACACAAATGTCGTTTGAATCTAAATAAAAACATCAAAATGATTTTTTCTGGTTCAAATGCAACCCCTGATCCTTACATAATATTATAAACTTAATAGGTACTTACCAAAGCTGAAATGGCCAATGTTACAAAATACAAAAACAGCATTGGTTCCACGGTGACCTTTTCGATCCATTTTGGTTTTGTAATAAACATATTTATTTAAAACAAAAATATGTTTAATTGTCTACAATATTATAGTTGTTACACTTTTAAAGTATATAAACACATTGAAATCATATTTAGAATCACTAGAAAATCTTTGCGAGCTTATAGTTGAGATATTATGAGTAGGTATTATTAATTACGAATGGTTGTGATATTTTATATTAGTTGTAACTTTGTAAGCAATCGAGGCAATAATCAATTGATACTGCTGGTATGTATGAATTTTTTTTTGTTTATCTCTACATTTCACCAAAACTTGACTATTATAATATCACAATTCCGTTATTGCAAAATATGCTTTATATATTATGTTAGGGTGGTAGGTTCCTAAATTAATGTAAAATGTAAATGTCTTGAAATGGAAGATATGTTATTAAACCTCAAGTCGAAATGATTATGAATGACCTTGTCAGCGTGTTTTCTATATATTTAAAAGTGATTTGATTTCGATTTTTTTACATATAACGCGTCCGTTGCGAATAAATTGTCTCAAAAGATCTAATAATATTATTGTCCGATATATCGTTGGACGGACTGCGGCGGTGCGACTGCGTCGTATACACTGCAGCGTGTTTCGAGTACATTTAGTACCTAAACCCACCTATAACTGATGCGTCGGTACGTAATACTTCACCACGATTAAGTAACATACCGGTCCGAGGTCGAGTTCAACTTTCTCCTTCATTCCACACGACCGTATTATGCCCAATATATGTGTCGCCGAATCATTATATTGCGGCCAATTTTTTTTTTCTCCTGCAGTGTATTATAGGTATACCCCGTCCGCTCAGAGTGTGGGCTGTATAGTAGTACATTATTGTATAGCAGTAACAGTGGACAGTGATTTAAGGTAGTGGTATAGTCCTATCCATATAATATCGTATTATGTACAAGTTCCCATTATGAATAGGATTGCCCCCCCCCTCCCATCATTCGATATATTATGCGAGTTTTGGATAATAGGAAGTAGCGACGACGACGTAAACGAACGCGCGAAATCTGCTCTTTCTAGGTCACATTGTTATAGAGGTAGTCCTGCAGTGAGCTTGTGTAGGAAACGCATAATACATAATATACTATTATTATTATTATTATTATTATTATTACTATTATGCGCGTACACAACATTCACTGGGTATAAACTACATGATGTCACTACTGTTGCAGATATCGTCGTTTTCTTGAGTCACCCGTGTAATGTTTTGTAGGTATCTATCAAATATCTATATGGCTATACACTTCTAATAAAATAATAGCCCTATAGGTATATTATGTGCTATGTAATTAAGTTACTATTTCGTTATTCGGAAAATGTATTTCTCCAGTCAACGCCTAAAACAAAATTTGTAGAGTTATATTGTAGAATTTCCATAAAAAAAATATTGGTAAATTAACCGGTAAATCAACTATTTTCAAGAGTAAAAACTTTTGTATTTATTTACAGTGTCGAGAAAATAGAAAATATGGTTAGTATAATAATTAATAACTTAAATAAGTTATAACTATTGTATTTATTATCAGTTGATAAAAAATATCTCTTTACAATAATTAGGGATAGGTGTATTTGATAAGAGGCGCCGTACAAAATATTTTTTTGGCTAAAAAATAATTTACCGATAAAAAAAATTGCTAAAATGTAGGTAAATCGTTTACAAGTAAAAATGTACATCACTAACATCTCTAAAAATTTGAATTTCAGTATCAGTGTACTAATAACTATTATTATAACTATTAGAGTATTAGTGTACTAATATAGAGCTACTTTTATAGTACAGTTGGTATACCTTCAAGTTTTAGCTGAAGATATGAAAAATATGTTTTTGTCAATCTAATTCAATCGAAATTGAATTGTTATATTATATGTACTATATGTATATTAAAATTATTGAAAATGAAAAACTAATACGAACGACTCGACTGAAAATCTGGTGCCACAGACCCCCCGGTGTCTGGCTTTCCAACCATATCCTTCAGATTATTAAAATTGTATACGTTAATACAGGGTCCGGCAAAAAAACCTCCCGTATTTTTAGACCTTTATATTTAAAGCTATTTATAGATAAAATGGCATTCCGGGTATAGATAGATAGAGGTCTACGTGCCGTTTTTAGTAATCATAATGGCGTGGCACGGTGAGCATCGCGCATTTGTCGTAGAGGAATATATCCGTAATGGTGGTTCTGCGATTACTACTCAGCGAGCATTTCGCATTCGATTTCAACTTGGCCGACATGATCCTGTTCCGGATAGAAAAACAATTCAAGTTTGGTTATCAAACTTTAGAGCAACGGGTTCTGCGCTAAAGAGAAAATCGTCTGGCCGACCTTTAACCGCAACAACGCCGGATAATGTGGCACGTGTAAGTGCGTCTATCCAGCAATCTCCGAGGCGTTCAGCACTTAAACATGCAGCTGCCTTTACTAGGAACCACAAAGAAGTCTGGTTCCAACAAGATGGAGCCACAGCACACACTTCACGGCGTTCACTAACCATTTTGAGAGAGATGTTTCCAGGGCATCTTCTTTCTTTACGAGGAGACATTACCTGGCCACCAAGGTCCCCCGATTTATCACCTTGTGATTTTTTTCTTTGGGGACATTTAAAGGCCCAAGTCTACACTCATCGCCCAACATCTTTGGAAGCACTTAAGGAGGCAATCACTCAGGAAGTGGCAGCCCATTACACCACAAATGACTCGACGAGCAATGGAAAACTTCCGGGAAAGGCTTCGTAAATGTATTAATAATAGAGGACAATATTTAACGGATATAATGTTTAAAACTAAGTAATTATTTTATTTTATGTAAAATGGCATAGTATTTAATTTAAAAAATTCAATAAAATTTTTCTGTTAAATTGTTTATTTATTTGTCATTGCCTTTTAAAATATGGGAGATCTTTTTGCCGGACCCTGTATAATATATTATTTTTATTATTATTATGCGTGGACACAACATTCACTGTTTAGTGGGCACTACGTGATGTCATTATTCACTATATTATACTGTTGCAGGCATCGTCATTTTTTAGAGTCGTAATGTTTTGGCGGATACCTATACTAATATAATATTACTCTTCTGATACCTATATACTTATTGGATTTAATGTATTTATTATTTCGCCGTCCACGACGTTTATTCCTCCGGGATTATTGTAGTATAAATGTATAATATTATAATATTTATACGACATGTGCAAATAGATAGGTATGTGTGTTTAGAACTTTTTTTTTTTAGCATTGACGCGATTTAGATAAAACTCGAATTTAATATATGGAATATGGATACACTTTAAATACTTTAAATATACACCTTGTACACACAACACATAATGTGCTTATACCATTTGTATACCCCGCATAGATTGATAGCTTTTATTGCTCTTTTTACACGTATCACGGATGAGTGAGTTGTATGTTTTTTTATGCACGTATTATACACGTATAATGTAGGTATATCATGTATTGCCAGGTATTCTGTATACACGAGGTCATACGACACAAGTACGTATAGGTATAATACTCTACTCGAGTGTTTTTATTTTTATTTGACGTTAATAGAAAACGATTTGTGTTTGTTGTCAGTTTAGTGTCCCTGTAGTACTATACTATATGTATTATAATACTTAACTAGTTGAAGGTATTTTCGGATCGTTATTTACAATTTAATATAATAATAATAACAGGTATAATATTGTTTACTTGTTGCCAATATATATATTATGTTTAAAATAAAGTTTTTCATTCATTATACTTGGTATATTTAATATTAATAATAAAATACGGTTTTATCGATTCTGCTTAATGGTTATTACGCTATCGCCATGGAATTAGTGATTGAAACAAAAGCCTGTTAGAGAATGAATAAAAGGCGAGTTATGGAAGAGTGAATACTGTATACCATTCAGTAATAGTTTCAAGTGTACCTCGTCATTGAGCAACTCACTAAAATAGTATACTGTCTGTGTTAAATTTAAATTTAATATGATAAAACATTGCATGCGAAAAACAATTCTGAGCGAGATGGTCTGACAGTATGTACTCGTATATTAGGTACTACAAGTATATTTTATGATAAATTTATATTGCTTGGTACTACTTATTTATCTTACTATTAGCAATAAGGGAAGTTTAATTAATTTTTACTAAAAATATTGCATTTATCATATTGTAAATATTTAATTATTATAACAGCAGACATTCAAACTTCTATATTATGAAGCCTCATGGGCAACAACAAAAATTCGTATTATAGAGAATTTCGTTAAATAGAATTAAATAAATGTAGTTTTACTTTGGTTTGGTTCTCAAAAATATTTCGTTGAACCGAAAATTGTATTAATTAGAAGATTTTTCTATGGAAGTTTCACTATATTTATAATATCATATATTATTATTATTAGCTTTTGAGTCAATACTGACTTCACGTAGAACCTTGTGAATGTGTTCGTAATATAAACAGACAATTACATACAATTTATCTAAATTTGTCATAGTGTGTAATATAATATATTATAATAGATATATGTAACAGTTTTTAGACCACATGAATAATATTTGTAATTACAAAAAAAAACTAAGATCGTTCTCCTTCGTTTAAATATCTAATTTCGTAAATGTTGTAAATTTAAATATCTATAAAAATTTGTTTTTACATATTCTTCAGATCTTTTGGTTTCAGTGTGAACTACTTACGAAGAATCTTGTATTACATTTTCAAGCTTTTCGACGGATTAAAATTTTTTATCGAGGTTTATAGAAAAAAATTTAAATAAATTGAAAATGTCAATATTAACTATAAATAGCGTAAAAAAAGTAAAATATTTTTAAAAACATACAATGTACCCATACACAATTATAAAATGAACATTTAATGACAATTTCAAGCATCAAGGTTATTTGTTTTTTAATTACAACCAAATAAGAAAATTAATTTTGTTGAAAATAGTTTTGCTTAAAATTTCCCATTTTTCTTTAATTGTTTCTAATTTTTCCCAATAAATAAGAAAAGTACAAACTAAATTCACTATTTTAAAAGAAAAGAAAAAATAATATATAATATAGAAGATAAAATATATACTCCAAAAGGTGATGACAGACACAAAAAAACACACTTCATTGTTAAATCAATACATTTATCGCTCTGCTCAGAATCAAAATAAAAAAAGGTGCTCTGCTGTACAGTATGTTACAAGTAGGTCACTGTATAATGGATGATATTAAATTTGAATTCAATGATAAAATATCGTTGTATAAGAAAAACGATTCTGAGCGGAGATGGTATGTCAGTCTAGGTATAAGGCATATTATAAACTTATCTATGGTATTAAAAAAAAATGACCTATTATAGATACCTATAATAAATTAAAAATTAATCATATCACAATATCCATTAGGTACTTATAACGCTTTATACATCAACAACAAACTCTGGTACTACAATAGATATATAATAGTGTACTTTAGAAATTGCAAGTACCCACAAATAATATTATACAATCACAACGAAATAACTAAAATAATTATTCTAGGTTTATTTTATGTAATTTCATCCAAATTTGAACTTAAAATTACTATAAAAATAAACTGTGAGTATGTATTTTTTAGATTTTTTGGTTACAGAATTAACTACTTACGTGGAATCTTGTTTTAAATTTTCAATATTTAGATATAAAAGTTGAACATTTTATACATTTTTAACCACAAAATAATTATTCAATTTTATGATATTGTAACAATATATCAGGAGCCTTGTATTGAATTTTTACACTTTTTGGCCCAACCGATAAAACTTTATTGATATTTATAGAAAATAAACTAAAATAATTTAAAACTGAAAATGTCAGCTCAAAGCAAACAGCTCAAAAAGAGTCAAAATATTTTCAAAATTGTACGGTGTATAGGAAATGCTGATATGAACATTCAGTGAAATTTTCATGTATCTACAGTTATTCGTTTTTGAATTAACAACAAAATAAGGAAATCGCTACATGAGAAATCGAGTGAATATCCAATATTGTAAAAATTTGAATTTCAAACGCTCATAAAAATTTAATTTGACTTTCTTATAGGCATTTATTTCTTGATAAAGGTCGATAATGTTATAAGAAATCTTGTATCACATTTTAAAATCTAATTAGATTTAAAAAGAAAAATTTTTACGAATTCTTAACTCAAAATAATTTGCTAATTTTCGTGATTTTTCCATATTTTGTCAATTTTTGAACTTTAAATGCTTATAAAAAAAACTGTGACTAAGGATTTTCAATATTTTTCATCTGCCTTTGGAACAATATACTAGAAGCCCTCTATTAAATTTTCAAGTTTTTTTAAACAACTAAAATTTTTTTATTGATATTCATAAAAATAAAAACTAATTAAATTGGAAACTGAAAATGTCCCTAAACAGTTAAAAAAAAATCAAAATATTTTGAAAATGTTATCGTGTATAGAAAATGCAAATATAAAAAACCGGTGAAAATTTCACGTACCTACGGTCATTTGTTTTAAAGTTACACCAAAACCAAAAACAGATTTTGCTTAAAAATTACCGTTTTTCCTTAATTTTTTTTTGTTTTTCACGGCGCTTTTGAAAACTACTAATTTTTACTTTTGACCCCCCAAAGTACCAACTAGTACCACTAAGTACCACTAGTACACAATAAGTACCACTTTCCTATCAGAAATGATACTGTTAAAGAAAATCCAAGCACTTTTACTGACCTAAAAGGTGATGACAGACACAAAAAAAAAACACACATCATTGTAAAATCATTACATTCATCGTTCCACTCAGAATCTAAAAAAACAGAAGTAGGTAGTTGAGATTTTAAAAATATTCTCCATCTGCAGCAGGTTATCTACAGTACAAAGGTGAAAGTTATAGAAAAAATAAAAATCTATTATTGAACTTCAAAAGGCTATAAAAAATTGATATACGAAATTTGATTTATTCTAAGGTTTAACATTGTTACTTACTCAAAAAAATCTATATAAAGTAATACTATTTTACTGGGATCGGTAGCTTAAATTTATAATTATAATTATTTCTAAAATATTTTTAAATTATATTTCTTATATGTAAAGATATAGTAATATATCAATCAAGAATATTATGAATTCAGAATTAGGCACATTATTATACTTAAAGGTGCCTTTTAAATGTAATTTTTAGACTTTTTATGTTTTTGGACGCATGTTAATGCGTGTGCCCATTTTTTTTTTATTAATATAATAAATTAATGTACCTATATATGTACATTTTATTAAAAAAAATTTAAAGAAAAAAAATTTGCTAAATAAAACAAAAGAATACAAAATCCATACATACAAACAAACATCTTAGAATTGTTTTTAATAGTTTAGTTTTTATTAAAAAAAAGCAATCGGTGCTTAAAAATTATTCACGAATGAACACAGATAATAATAACATTAAGTTAAACTTTAAATGGCTTTTATAGTGTTGAGAACTTGTTTAGTAACCTAGTTAAGTAGTATTTTATCAGTATTGCTTTAAATGCAGGCAACATTGTATCATATTTGATTTGTGGAATGATTAAATGTATGTAAAAATTAAACTGTTGTATTAGCATTTGACAGCGGTTTTGCTTAATTTTCATATTTTTAAACAAAAGTCATAGATATTATCAACTATTAGTACCATAAATATTTAAAACCGTAGCTTGGTATATGTTTCTATTTTAACTATAGTAAACTAGTCAGTTAAAAGATAAAACTATATTTTTACGAAATATGAAAGTACATAATAATTTAACCAATACTAATAAGTATTGGTTAATAGAAGTTAATAAAAATAATACTATTTATTAAACACATACTAATAAGCACATATCCGACATATCGTACATATAATTATGGAACTATGCCTAACAATTTCTAAAATAATCATACAGTTATAGACATTATTGCCGTTATGACAATTTGATCATTTTAAAGACAGGCTGATGATACCCATTGTTCATATTTTACTAAAAAATTATAACAATGGATAATATAATTACTTGATTAAATCTTAAATGTCTGATGGTAAATACTAAAAGCGTATGCATAAAATTACGGATGTTTAAATATAATAAAAATATAATTTTTTTATTTTCAATAGCTAGCTGGTGCCTAGTAAAATTTATACTTCAGCGGTTAATTGTGTACAATACATATTATGGCAAAACAAATTTAATTTATAATCAAAATCCCGCTATCCGTTCACAAATAACTGTTATTAAGAATTAGACACAGAATTCTTGTATACAACACAATTTTTACAGTCTAAGACGTATTTTACAGTGACAATTTCAAAAATGCAAAAATATTTTATTGTGTAGTTGTGTGACCATTCATTTGATTGTATCTGTACTAAGATCTGAAGTGATATTAATTATTGTATTATATATTACTTAAATTTATTATTTTAATAAAGTATCCTAACTTTATTATTTTTTTTTACTTTTTTAGAATTATTAGGTATCACTAATACATATAAATCAGTACCTACGTTGGATATGCGTTTTTAAGTCATGATCGAGACGAGCGAGCTAGCTAGCGTGTCTAGCACGGCGTGCATTACTCAGTGTGTGTGACTATAGTATTTACCTATGATCATTATTACTCATTAGTAATTTGTGAGTTTCGGACTTGAGACATAAAAACTTATGTGTGCAATGAAACGATAACGGTTTTAAAAACGGATTGGGTTAGGTCTGTAATAAAAATTATTTTATACTAAGTTTAAAAAACCCGACTTTTTAAAAATAATGAATATTATAAAATCTGTCTTTCTACCATATTTTGCTTAGATAAAATCACATAAAACTTTTTATCAATTCAATATAAGAGAAGGTTACATTCTGGAAATGACAAACGTAGCACTCTATCCGATATTTTCGACTTCGGAGAAAATGTATGAATCGTAAATATGTAAGTATTATTAAGAGGATGTCACACCTGTATGTGTTGTCTCCGTCTTACAAATGTACAACATAGCAAAAACTGTTGGGATAACTTTTCTCGCACTATATTTGTTGTAGAACTACCAAATTTTCACAACACGTACCTAATGAAGAAATTTATCTATGTAACAGAGTGCTCTTGTTTAATAGCACTATCCAATCGTTTTTTATAAGCAAATGAAAAAAACAAAATACCAAATGTTTAAAAGCAAATTACTGTTAATGTATTTATGTTATCTAAAATATGTTGCATAGATAATTTTCCACCCTATATGTTCAGAAATTTTGGAGCCACTACTACAAACACAGAAAGAAAAAAGTTGTCCCGTGCAAAACCGTTTTTGCTATGTTGTACATTTGTAAGACGGAGACAATACATGCGGGTATGACATCCTCTTAAGTAACCATGAACTGTATGTATTATGTAATATGTATATGTAGTGGGAATTAGATAATTTTTATGTTTTATTCGTTTCTATGGTGATAATTGATAAACAAAGCATTACACAAAATCGGTTTAAACATAAAAATATCTGTACCCAGCTCATAAACATATTCATGTTAAGACTATTTTCCTGACATTTTTAATATAAAAAACCATAGACAAATTTACAGTGTCAATACTATTATGAGCATTACCGTCCTGCTCCCTAAAACGAATAAACGCTATAAGTACTGATTTGATTGTTAGTTTGGAATAAGATTACCTACCTATCGCAATATAGTTTATTGTAGATAATGAGGCGAGTGATTGAATTATAGATATTTTTAATATGATTTTACCAATATAATATTTAATCTACGTGGTTACTTAGATACTATAGAACATTAGAACTAGTATTATTATAGGTAATTAAGCTATAGGTATTTATTTATATAATTAGTAGAAATGTTTAGTGATCAGCTTATAGCTAAATTTGACGATGTATATTTTATTGTACATAGTTACTTAGTTTAGTGGTTCGTTTATTGCATATTGTTTACGTTCATTGACACGGTGTATCTGATTATGACACGTTTTTATTGCCTGTACGATATAATACGTATTTTACACAATATATTTTGTACGACACGTTTTAGACTTTATGTAGTCAATTAATTCCCCCGAAATTAGCATTTTTAAAAGGAAACCCAAAACAGACACGTAACCAGAATAAAATATCCAGTGTACACAATGTTCAATGAAAAATTGAATTTGTTCTCGCTAATTTCAATGCAAATAACGCATTCTTCGTTTGGAAAAAATCCACTTACTCATATTACTTACTCTTACAGCATTTGTCATGTCACTTATCTGACATTTCTAAAAAATTATTTTAAAATAAATCAAGGCTTACTCGATAAGAAACAATATAGTCTATACCCATCATTAACTTTTGGAAAGAAACACACAGTTGTTATATCAGAATATTATGCTTTATGTTTATTTAAAATTCCAAGTAAAATGTTTAATTGTTAGTACCAATGATGTTATCATTTTCACTACTTTACACTCTCCAGTTGACTTTTAAAAAAATAAAGTTTAATTATTTGATATCTACCTATTAGTTATTACTTATTTACATTTTTCATAAGCAATAAATATACGGAAGAAAATTGTTTACGTTTGATAAAGATCTATGGGAGTTTTCCTTCAAATACCTATTTAATATTTTATAAAAGACTATAACTAAATTATTTCTACAAAGTAAATAAAATAAAATGCTAATAATATTATATACTATCATGTACTAAACTGCTTGAGCATTTTAATAATTTTTGTAGAAGATAAACTCATTATTTTTAATGTCTTAAGAAATCTTGGATAAGCCTTGTTTTCCTTTGATGTTTGAATCGATTTTAGAATGAATATTTATTTATCATACAATTTTATAATAATGCATGCTATGATAACAATTATTATTGTTATTAGTTATTACCATAGTGTTATAACTATATAATGCTTACCATTTTTACCGAACTGATCGAAAAGGAACAAATGTCCTCTACCAACACTCAATATCTGTACCATTCTTTTCGATATTAGTTTGCACCCATTTAACTGTCTTACTTCTTATGATTTCTAAATCTTATTAAAAACTAATTTATTATATTATTTATGTTTAATAAAAATATTAATAAATTACAATTTGTCCATATAACATTGTATAGTATTGGCCTTTTATATTCTAACCGGGTTGATTTTACAATAATGTGTTTTTTTTCTGTCTGTAAACATTTTTTCTGTTAGAATTAATACTTTGATTTTCAACATCGGCATCTTTTCAGTTGGGAAAGTGAATCTTAGTTGGAACTTTTGGGAGGTCAAATTGGAAAATTCACAGATTTCAAAAGCGTCGGGAAAAACAAAAAAAAAGTTAGGAAAAAAGGGGATTTTTACGCAATACCAGGTTTCAACAAAATCGATTTAGGTTTTTTTTTATGTTACTCCATTTTACTAGTTCCTATATGACTATATATACCAGGGCTTCAAAACGTTATAACGCAAATAATAAAAAAAATTAATAAATGAAAAACTAAAATAATCTAATATCTTTCAACATAATATATCAATAATAATTAAAAATATACAATAAACGTAACATAAAAAAATCGCAAATTATGTTTTGTGCTTTTATTTACGTTGAGCTTAACATTACTATTGTTTTTTAAATCTTTTATCATTCGATATAAGTACCTATGAATATTATAAGTTAAAATTATGAACAACTCAAAGTTGGCAAATCTATATAATAAAATTCATCAAAATCTCAAAATGTTGCAAACTATTTTCTAGTAATAAATGTATAACATTTTCAGTTATTTAGCTAAGCATCGGAAATTTAAAACAAGTTATCTCATAAGTATTTCATATGGTCGCCAAATATATATATAAACACAGGATTTTTTATTGATATTTTAAGTAAAATGTTGGACGAAATTAGATATTTAAACGAAGAATGGTGATCTTAGTTATTTTATTGTAATTTAAAAATATTTTTATAATATAGGCTGACTGACAGACCATCTCTACTCAGAATTGTTGTTCGTATACAACTATATTATATTCCTATACTTGGCTACTATTGTAACCTACTGTACAGGTGTACAATAGAGCGGTATCCACATATTTATTTATATTTTATCATTTATACATACCTCAAAGATAATTATTTACAAGTACCTATATTATATCCTAAGTCTTTAAACATTTGGGTTAAATATATACACTTACGTATAGTAAATATATGTATACCTAGGTACAACTATAAAAGTGTACGCAGAGTGTTCAGAGAATAATGTTTATAATAATAAATAATAATGCAGATAATAATTTATTATGTATCATTTTTATTAAATTAATTCTTTACAAATAAAATGTTATATAAAAAATAGTAGGTACATAATAATTTTTTATCATTAAGATATTATCTTACAGCACCTAAAATACACTAAATAATAATGATAATATAACACAATGTATGTTTTAAAGAACCCATACCTATATTATTACATCATTTATTGGACAAAATAATTTTTCTAGTATGTAGGTATACTTACTTCAATGTTTTAGTGAATTTATTTTTTAAATAAAAAATACCTACTTTGATTATCCGAATATGCTTCCTAATCTACCCAATCCACCCCATCCGCCAAGACCTCCACATCCACAATTGTCACATTCACACTCACAGCCACAACCACAACAACCGTTTGTTACAGAAACAGGCACATTGCATGCCTAATAAAACAAATTATAACCTATTTTGTTAATAAATAGAATTATTATAGGAATTAATAATACTTACTCGAATAATGGCAATGGACATGACAACGATTAAATAAAACACAATTAATTTCATGTTGTACATGGCTTATTAAGCTTATTTTATATACTTACCTATAATGCAAAGAAATTCAATTTATATTTTATTATAGTATGATGATTTATTACAACGAAAACCAATTACGAATGAAATGACAATATTTGGTTGTTCCGTCTTTTTATACCGATCAGAGTTAATAAACACTTTCTATAATGTCAACAAAATAGATTTCCGTTTGATGTCACGTACACGTTTTATATATTCAGTTGTTCAATTATTTTTGGATGAAACATTAAGAATAAAAAACTGCAGTGTACTGTAATAATAAATAATTGTATTTAAAGCAAATCTGTATGTTCTCAACACAACCATTTTAATAACACAATGGTTATATGTATTTTAATATTACAATAAACATAAATGAGCTTTAACATATTTTATACACATTCAGTTTTATTTCAAATCCACTATATTATTATCATTAGCAAGACTTACAATCGTTAATTTATGTGGTACAGAATAACAAATAAAATACTTAAGAATTATATTCACGGGGTGCCACCATTGGGTGACTTCTCCCTCCCGCTAATCAACCCACATCCCATTTACTTATTGTACCACATGTAAATACAGATTGTAAATATACATTTTTGTTCAATAAAAAAAAAAAAGAATTATTTTACTAGAATTTAATGTAGGTAGTTATAATATTATAATATATAACTGACAGTATAAGTACACAATGTGGTATTTTTTTGTTTTAAATGCGTTTGTATTGGATCGTTTTTAATTTATATTCTCTCAAAATATATTTTTATATTATATAAACAAAACTTATTCGTGATTAAATATTGACAGTAGATATCAAGACGCATCTCCGTAAAGTTGGATCGGCTTTACCAATATTGGTCTAGTTATTAAGGGATAGCCAATTGATTTTTTAACCAATCATCGTCTAAAGATTTCCCCCTCTTCCATTCTTTTCACAAGAGCAATGGGTGTACAAATTATTAGCGGCCCGTTAGCTTGATTTTACATGAATATTGTCTCTTTGGTGTTTACCAATATCTATCAGGAAGTCACGTCTTACACCGATTGCCAAGGCCAAATTTGGCTGGGACGACGTCTTTGATATATACTTTCAACATTTTAAAATTATTTCGTATAACCCAGTTGTATAACTATGTTACAATCCTTTAATGAAAATCAAAACATTTAAAAATTCACAATTTTGTAGATTCCAAGTCAAAATAATAAACATGAAAAATAACTTTCTATGCATATTCAAAATTCTTTGGTACAAATCGATATAGATAATTAAAACAATATTTACTATTACATGGAATACGTTTGAGAACGCTAAATAATATAATTTTAAACTTAAGTTATTAGAATAGAATAAAAATATTATTTTTCTCACGATTATTAACAATATAAAAGCAGCTAAATATGTATTGTATATAATGGTATTTTACTAACTAGTAACTAATCTATATAATAGCCAGATATATCATTACACTGGCTGTACTATTATTATATTTAGATATAATATAAACAAAAATGCATAATCTAGCGATAAATGATTTGAGCATATAAACATTTTTTTTATACAAACTTTAATATTATAGAAGACACTATCTAGTTATAAAAAAAAGATAACAAAAAAACAGTTTTATTATTTTCACTTAAATTTTAATTTACAACACAACAGAAATAAGGGTTGTATTTTATGACTTGTTTCTTATATGTTCCTTATATTGACTTATATATATACCTCAAATAAGTATAGTTTAGTTATAGAAACCAAGTTAAATTGATTACACACACCTCCAATTGAATACTAATACTAATATCATTATTTTATTTTTAATTTGAGAGTAATATAACTTAGTTGAGTATTAATAAGTTCCTATAATAAAAATAATGCAACTATAGTTTTCTAGTATTTATAATCTTAATGTAATTAATTGATCATTAAGTTTTTCACCATATTCATAAATTCATAACTAATTGACCAAGTTTAACCCATAATTTATTTTCAACACTTTTTACACTTTTTTGTTGATTTGTATTCTTTGATAGAAACATTTTAAAAACAAATTTGAAGTTTTTTATTCCGATACACCAAACACTGTAACATCGAATATTTACAACTAAAAGTCAGTGGTTTTTTTTAATTGATAAAATAAAGTTAAAAACTCAAATCATAACCCTGATTTTTTGTTATGCAGGAAAATATGGATTTTATATTGTATATGTTACATACCTAACTATTGAAGACGATAAAATAAATAAAAAATGGTCAACAAATTAGTAAATTATATATTTACATAATATATTTCACCAGAATAATGACTTATTTTAAGTGTAGGTATCTTTAATATTAAATCGAAAAATATTCACATATTAAATAATTTATTATAAATTTATAAATCAATGAATTAATAGTCATCAAAACAATCAATATATACTTACATTCAATTTAAATATTGGATAAATTATTAATATATTATACCATAATTAATCAAAATATTGAGTCCAGTGCCCTGGGTGTATAGTTTCCTAATTCCTGTCACTGGTCACACACGCTTTTAACATTATCGGTACAATTGAACATGAACATATAATGAGGAATGGTTCAATGGTTACAGTAATTTTTAATAATTTAAACAAATTTGATGGAAACAAAGTCTGAGAGTATCGACGTTTAAATAATTTCCAATAAAATTAGAAAAAATAAGAAGTATATGAAGTACCATTTATGGTTAAGTAACTCCTCAGTAAACGTCAGTATATTTATTTATTTTTAATTTTTCAATTATAAAGTTTCACCTTTATGAGTAAGTTTAAATAATTAAAATATGCATAGGTACCTATATTTGCATAATAATATGTTTCCTATTTAATGAAACCTGCAAATTAATTATTTCTAATCGATAAATGAATAGTTTTGAACAAGAAAACGTCAGAAACATTAAACATATTTCGTTAAAAAAGAAAAAAGTTAATATTTTTAATCTTTAAAGAATTTGATATTAATCAATTTGTATTATTTTTTTATTTATTATAATTTAATCCACTGAACAACAAATAATATGTGCATAATCCATACCTTAAATGATATTTTTTTAGACTTCATGATTTATCTTTACTATATTTATTATTTACATAACATTAAATTTATGACCCTAACTTTTAGTTATGCCAGTTATTAAATATTATGTTATTTTAATTTAATAATACTTAAAAACATGTCGGTAAATGATATTTACTAATATGATCAATATATTATAAACTTTAAAACAACTTTTAATAACTTATTTGTCATAACTTAATTTTGATTAATAACATAAATTGTATACTCTAAATAGTTTGGTAAGGAATCAAAACAATGATCTTAATATTAATTGTATACATGTTCATTGCCCATTGGATATGTCGATATATTATATTATTTTCTTACTCTCACTCTTCGTGCGCATGCATGTTACTATCTTGCTTATAAGTTAAATAAATTGTATTTTATCGAATGTTAAAAAGATCAATGTTTGTTATTTTTGTAGCTCTCACATATGTAGCAAATCAAAATCATGTTTAAAAACAAAATAAATATACCTATGATCCAACTATTATTAGAGTAATTACATTTAACTATTAAAAAGAAAAATATTTTTTTTTGTAAGACTATTTATGATTATTTTTATATCCAACACAATGATATCGTACTTAAGAACTTACATTTATTGAATTTACATAAAACATAATAAATAAAATCTCTCTTGGGATAAAAATTAAATCACATGTTCATTAATCACAGTAAAAGTTATTTCCTTTAAACAGCAAAGATGTTAGTTTAATGTAGGTACAATTGAATGAATATCACGACGTACATTTTGTTTTACTGAATAGGATTTTTCAGAACTTTGATGATGGTAATTTACGTCACACATTTTCTTTAATACTATTTTATTTGAATTTACTATAGCTACATGTAGATACCTATAACGATTAATGATTAAAACAACAAAACAATTAACAATATTTGATTAGACACCACCTACGTACAACGTACCTATACTAATTTATATTTAGCCTGTCTGAATATTCTGTTATTTCAATCATACATTTGTTATTATCTACATACTACTATACAAAGAGGAAAGATTTGTTTGTTTACGAAATAACTCAAAAACTACTTGACCGATTTCAAATATTCTTTCACCAATAGAAAGCTACATTCATGGGAAGTGTCATAGGCATAAATTTAGTCCGATAAAGTGAAGAAATCATTAGTTATTATGAATAATTAAAATAAACGTGTAAATTGTATACCTAAATATAACAAGGCGGCCGTTGGGTTTCAATAAGCAACCTGTAACCTGATCTTTTTTCTTTTGTGTGTGTTTTATCGGCGTGTAGATATGAATATTGTCCGAGAAGTAAAATGAGACAATCTATATAAATATACCATATACGTAGGTATAATGTAAAATATTTTTCTAATTTAATTTTTAATTTTGGTATTTAATGTCTAAGTTTGACATTTAGTTCAAAATATGTTTTTTGAAACGTGTAATAATCCTATCACGAATTAAATCAATATTGTTAATATTATGATAAAATATCGGAAAACAACTCGTACAATATCGTACAATTCGTTTTTAATATATGTAATCTCTAAACTATTATAGTATTGGGATTATTTTATTAAAAATTAAATTATATTCTTAAACTTATCATTAGATATATGAAGAACTAATAAGTTAACCACTACAATATATACACTTAAATTATTTTTTTTGTTACCTACTCAAATGTTTCAATTTTACATTATATAAGTTTCCGATAATGATTGGTTAATACATAAATACATTATATTATAACTTCTGTTCAGCGTTAAGTCAAAAAAAAATAAGAAATATATATTCATATTTTGTTTACTAACGTATAGGTACAACATATTGAAGGTAGATATTCCAAGTAATTAATTTGATTCAAAGTCCATGGTATGGTTAAGTGGAAATAATGAAATTTATTAGTAGCTTTTGAATTTGTATCGTATTATACGAGTACATTATTTTTATATAATCTCTCTATATCTATAAAATTGGTGTGAAATATGTATATTAATTAATCAATTGAGAACAGCTGGGCCGAATTTTACGAAATTGTTTGTGAGTGTTAGAGTGGTTCCCTGGATGGTTTAGATTCATAATTTGACCCGAGGAGGTGCTCAAACAGGAATTTGGAAATTTTTGTTTATAAATATTTACTATTGGTTATAGGAGAAATAAATAATAATTAGTAGAAATTAGTATTTATTATTTTATTGGTTGTCATTAGTTATCACTTATCAGGCAGATCAGATACAAGCATGCATCAAATCGAATTTTTACACATTGCCAACAAAGGTGGCTGATTGGTGTGTATGCAATCCACCGACCATCGTAGGTGGATTGCCTACTTGATATGCTGTAGCACATAGTTGGGTTGCCTTCTAGGATGTCTGAGTTGCACTTACTCCAACGATTTACACCAAAATAAAGAATTAAACAATCACAATTTGTTTGAGAGTTGTCATTTTTTAAGGGCAACTGAGTGTGCGGGATCAACTAATATTAAATATTATTATAAATTATACCCTATACGCATATATTTATATATATATATATATATATGTTTCAATTTAATAATATTATTATGATATCGTTATTTGAATCATGTTTACATAGAATGATTTCTATTAAGAAGGTATAGCTGATTAATGAAATGATTAACAAATCATATATTATAAATATATAAACTATAGGTATGATTAAATCATATTATGTGATCTTCGTTGAAAATATTCATGATAAATCTTTATCGGCAAGAATATATTATAGGTGTTGATAAAATAATATAGTTATTAACTATTGTGTTTATATTGTTTTACGATAAATAATTAATCCTGGTTTGAACGATGAAAATAAAATATAATAGTATATTGTTCTCTAAAATACTTAGTTTTTAATGAATTTATTAATGCAAAACTCAACACAATAGTTGAATAATATAGTTTAGTCGTTGAAGTGATACTAAATTACTTAGTTTCAAACTGTATCATTGACAAATATTTATTATAGAACTACTTCTTCACAAATCTGTCAAATCTAATCAGAAAAATGTTGAACAATTGATATATATATAATATGAACGTATATTAATATTATAAGCATTATGATTTAAAATGTGTGGCATTAATTTATAATTGTATAGCATTGTTTAATTACTAATTACCTAATAAAATGGGAATATATTTTGAAGTTTAAGTTTAAATAAATACGTTTAGTATAAGTTTTACAATATGCCATAAAATTATTGCACGTGTTTCCGTTTAACATTTTCGGGCCTACAGTAAATCAATGACGAGGGATGCAGTGAAAGTAGGTACCTTGTAAATTTTAAACTGTGAAGTAATATTTATAAGTGATAAGAGAGGTAAGGGAATAATTACATTGACCTTTTTTCATAGGTAGTTATTAAAGACAATAATTACTGTTTACTGCTGTGAAAAGTATACGTTATTATATTATAACTGTTCATATTTCATAATCATAATAAAAGAACATGAAAAATATTGAAATAAATCCAAAAATATTAAGTTGACACATTAAATTAGTTGATACCCTGTGAGTTAAAATCTTCAATATTAATTAATGTTTTCATAGATTAGTA
Organism: Macrosiphum euphorbiae; assembly: GCA_949089665.1. Taxonomy (NCBI): domain Eukaryota; kingdom Metazoa; phylum Arthropoda; class Insecta; order Hemiptera; family Aphididae; genus Macrosiphum; species Macrosiphum euphorbiae. The sequence goes on from CARXXK010000001.1 coordinate 79,002,196, forward strand.
CTTAGTAGATATGTTGAGCATATCTGGGCTTATAGAAAAATTTTGTTCATAAATATCAATCTATGTCGTTAGGGGGTTCACTGTGTTATTCTGATGTAGATGTGCAGACATTTTATAGTTATTTTAATATGTTCCATAATACATTAATATGAATAGAATATTAAAAGTTGATAACAGTATAAGGAAAATATAATTGCAAATTAAAATACATTTTAAATTTTGTTTGCCTTCTGGACAAGTATACGTATGTACCTAAGTACTTAAAGTTTGAGTGTACACTGTAGATATTATTTAATGCAAATTACAACCTATAAATATTGACATTCGATAATTGATAGGCATTTTTTTGAAAGAATAAACTTAAATCAATTAACAAAATGTAATTTTATTTTAAGTATAGGTACTTATATAAATTTTAAAACCAAACACACCTTTTAATTTTAATTTAATTTAACGTTTATATTATATTTCGTTTGCAGTTTAAAATACTGTTAAATTATTAATGTTTACCAAGTTCAAATCTATATACAATTATAAGAACATTGTGTATTTATTATGCCTTATTCATGGTAATATTTAAATCGATTACCTATGGGTATTTCAATTTAATTAAGTATGGATAATTGATTATATACCTATTTAAAATGTTATTAAATTGTTTTTTTTCAAATGTATTATTGTTTTTCAGTATTAGGTTATATATAATTAGTATGATGCTCACACAAATAAAATAGTTTTAAATACTATACAACTTGAACTACATCATATGAGTACGTTTAAATTAATTTATACCTACTTAATTCTTATGTCTATATGATTGAATAGGCAGGTACTAAAAGTATTCTGTTTAAATCATATAAGTTGCTTCGAACAAAAATCATCTAAAATATTAAGTCATAATTTGAATATAATTATCTAATAAATATCTATATTAATACTTTAAAAAACCTCTTTTTATTCAGAATCAGACTTTAATTTTAATAATTCCATGCCCATTAATGTGAAAATAATCATAAAAATGAAAAAAAAAATGTAAATATTGTTTTATGGTTTATTTAAGGATAGGAAATTAGTTAAATTTCCTTTGACTGCATAAAGAAATTCCACGGTTAAATATTTAAACACCCCAAACGGTAAATCGTGTTATTATAACCTTTTGGACTACAATATTTTTTGATTTAATTTAAATTAGGTAATCGTTGTATTGTCTAGGTATTTTATTGTCATATCGAATAGCTTTATGTTTATCATAGAAAATCTGCTAATGATATTGTCATGGTTTGTTAGTAAAGAAGTATTTTATTTTTTATCGCATTCTAACATTATACAGTATTATAGAATAATGTAAGTAATTCTTAGTTGTGAAATAACAATTTTTAATTGTGTATTTAGTTATTATACGAATTAATATTTTTGTTTTTCAGTAGCTATTATACTAGATATAAGATATAAGTTATAGCCTAACTAGTTAAATTTTGGAAATAAAGAAACAAATTTCGTTGTTGTGTGTTTAAAAAAAGCAGAGTGCATCACGAATAATATTATAATATTACGAACAGTTTTCTCTGTTTCTGTACAAAACTAATCATTACCTATCACTTGCAATGATTGTATGAAACCATAAAAACGGCTTGATTAAAATTAAGTTACATAATATACCTACATAATTACTTGTTGTGTACCCATTAGATACCTTTTGTTAAGTTGATATTTTGAAATAATTTATATTAATAGTCCTAATGAAATCTGTATTTTATTTATTTATAATTTTTAAATTTAGCTCAAATTAATGCATTTATAAAAATGTTTATCTTAGAGAATTTAATAATATTTTTGTATTAATTTTACGGTATACTGACTGGTTTCATACATTAAATTAAATACATAAGATCGTTAAAATTTTATAAATCAATCACATTCAAAAATAAATTCTACTAGAATTTTTTTCCTTTGGGCGTTTTAATTGTACTTTTAATCTCTTCTGGCAGATCTGAAAACCATTCATTACTTGAATGGCAGTTTGTGCACTTGTTGGATTATCGAATGACACAAAACCTGTTACGAAAAATGTTTTAAAAATGTATTATTCAATACTAACTGTAAAAGTTCAAAAACATTTTTAGTAGTAAGATAATATTATGTTAAAATATTTATGCTTAATTTCATATTTACAGTTTGGTCAATGATCATTTTATTTTTAATATAATAAGCTATAACAAATTTGAATTAACAAATAATAAATTATGCATTGTTTTAAATTTTAATTATCTGTTGGTATAAATCTTTTTTTTTTAATTGAATATTTATGTGGTAAATCTTTCCGTTTAACTTAAGTAATAATTAAACGCATGTTCAATAACTTTAATAACTACTAATGTCTGTCGTAAAATAATTCGCTAGAAATGTACTTACCGAAACATTTGCTTTGATTTGTTTCCCTATCTATGTACACTTTTGAGCTCAGCACTTGACCGAATGGCATAAACATATGGGTGAGTTCGTTGTCACTAAACTCTTGTGGTAAATGGTATATAAACAAATTACTGCCTTCAGGTCCAAAAGTGATATTGTGTCCTAAAAAAAAAATGTGAAAACAACATATTAAAATCTACAATTGTATTACAATATGATTCAAAAAAGAAAACTTACGAGGAGTATTTGGCATTGCAGCTGAAAATTGATTAAATACCGCTTGGTAAGGGACTAAAATAATTATAAAATAATTTATAGTGTATAATGTAGTGATTATGTTATTATACAAAATTATTTTTCTAGATTACATTGATTAATTTCTAAATAATAATTATTATTATGTGATAATTAGTGATTACCATACCTATACGATGTAGTGTTGAAACATTATTAAACGTGGATGGATCTCTGTTTGATGAAATTATTCGGTTTTGATGCGCTGGTATTGATAATTGAAGAGACTCTGCTAATATAGCATGATCTATTTGAAATTATGTTTTCATTATTCATTATCATTGGTTTTATACAAAAGTATTATGGAAATTTAATTTATTTTTATTATTTACGACGTATACCTATAATATACTATAGATAAATATATTTTATGATAACCATTGACAACCCATAAAGCCACATGTGATATGGATTGGCAAAGATTGGAAATGACTAAATGAAAATTATTTAGAGAAAACTAAATGTACGACAACATGAGTATCTATAATAATTCAGAACCATCATTGCACTATAAACAAATTATATAATATTCTCTTTTGACTGCAGAAGCGTTAAGTATATTTTACTTCTCTTCCAATTATTATTTTGCGGATGTCAACGAAAAGAGGGGATTTTAAATGCTTGCTTAACACGTCTGATAGTCTAGCCACAGAATTAATGAAAAAGTAAATCTTGGAATGTCAAAACTCAAAATGTATAATAATCCAATAAAACAGAGTTTACTCAATTTAAAAATCGCTAGATTTATTTGTCAATCAACTTTTGTTTTAAATTATTAATATAAATTGTAGACTCCAGGGGTAGAAGCTGAATTTTGTATTTAGACTTGGAAATAAGTATTTGTACACCTATCTAACATAAAGTATGTTATGACTATTCTACGAGTATTGAATAAATTACTAATAGTTCTAAAAATTATAGAAGATTCAAATTATGTTTAATGTGAAATAAAATATACTTAAAAAACAAATTCACTATATTCAGCGTTTGTTCCATTATATTTTCTACTAAAATGAAAAAACTTCAAAACCAATTCCATTTATAACTATTTTCAAATAAAATAAACTAAGACATTTGGCTTAAACCGTATATATTATATGATGTATCTTTATAATACCTATACTGACACTGGAAAGACTCGCCTGAAGGCAAAAACAGTGGCTTACCAAACGAGTGAACTATTTCTGAATTTTCTTATATTTATTAATCATTTTAGATTCAAAGACAAGATAATATAATTTTTATAATTATATTATGGTCTATTTGTTAGATTTGTCAAATTATGGTATTAACATGTTATGCTGGAATATTGAAACACGAAGGCGCAATATTTTTTTATAATCCTTTTCAGAGTCATTCATCGATCTAATGACAGTTATTAAATTATTAGATTATCATAAAAGTATATGTTTTTAAAAATAATTTGAAACTTTTTGAAAAAATATAAAATACTAAACGCTTGACATATCTAAAGCCATAATAATATATGATAATTATAAGTTTAAAATAGAATAAACATTTAAGGTTTATTTATATATTTTATTACTAATATCATTTTTGTAAGATTTTCAAGATGAATTATCATGAAATGTACAAATACATAAATAATAAATATATTTTGAAATGTTATCGTAATGTGAATATTAAATGTCAATATCGCCTTTAATATAATATCATAATCATACGCACTAAAGTAAAACAACGATGTAGGATAAAAGGCATATTTAATGATTAATATAAATTTTGTATAGATAATCCTATTGAACTAACCAGGCATCAGCATAACTTTATTGTTAATAATGGTATTATATGTACCTATTCATTATTGGATGATAGAAACAGTGCTCTAAATGTTTCATAGGCTTCTATTTCCTTCATAGACTAGGTACCTACACATTAAAACATTAGGCACTGCCACAACGGTGATAATTACTCAAAAATAGTAACTTTATATTATTATCTCAACAAACTACCTAGGGGTATTATACGACATTACTTATCATGGTTAGCGATCATGTTTTAAATTTGATACAAAGTATTTCTTAAAAAATTAAGTTGGTTAACTAAATGACTGTTATGATGGTTAAATTTTGAAACGGTTTGTAAAAAAAAATTAAAAATATAATTAATATTTACGAGTGGAAAATGACTGTTGTTGCATAGATGAATTATTATACAAAATTGGATTGGTAGTTCTAGTGTTCGAATGCTGTTCCCTGGTTGATGTGTTTGGACGACTGTTAATTGAAAACATCGGTATGGTCGGCGACGGTATATTAGACAAAACATTACGACTATCCACAATTTGAGCTGTAATGGTAATAAAAAAATGGCAATCAATATTATGCAATTATGAAATATAGAACATGAATCCTTACTGTTGATTGAGGAAACGACTGGTGTTGTAATTGTTTGAGCGGTAACCATCGAGTTAATATAAGTAGACACGGACGGTGGAGGTTGGACTGTCGCTATTAATGAGGACTGTTTATAAAAAAAAATTATTGCATTAGGAACGTCATAAAATATATAAACAATTTTATTTCAAGTGTTTAATTTTATTAAAATTTAGTCTAACGTCATATTAAATTTGTCTTAATTTATTATAATATTTTTTTTTTTTTACTCAGGAGTCAAGATGTGATACAACAGTAAGTTAGTAGGTAACACAAGTTGACTCCGTATTATTCACTTGGAGTACCTACAGTTTATATTGAAAATCATCGCTGTCCGTATAATTCTCGGATATTGATGTTGAGACAATATTAATATAATAATAAATGCTATATTTTAAACTATACTCGAGGGATTTTAAAGTATTAAAATATTAAAAAGTTATAAATTACTTCTTTTTCTAACTTTTTGAAGTTTAATTATTTAAAAAAGTTGCCAGGAAATCGCATACAATGTTTTTCTTGTTAATTTTTATACCAGGATTATAATATCATAATTTTAACCATGTAATCACACTCCATAAAGTACGACAGATGGTTTACATTATACCTACTCAGTGTGCAAGATAGAAACAACTGATTTTACAGTTTCAGCCTTGACTGAAGGAGTATACAATATTTATATATTCTATTTTAAAGTGTTTTGGTTTAGAATTCAATTTGAAAATAGCCAACTATTTTTATAGTTTATTTTTATAAGAATGCGAATTTTATTTGATTTAGCTAATCTTATTCTAATTTTAAAGTGGATGATACTTAATTGATTTTTTTTCTAAATGTTGTTTATAAAAATAAATTGTACCTTTTACATGTTGATACCTAATAGTTTTATATTAAGAGTACAGAAATACTAAAAAAATATATAGACACATTGTAGTATGATAGATATAATATGTTCATCTAGTAAGTCATTTAAAACTTACAACCAATACTGAAATAGTATAATATGCCATAATTATAAGCTTAAACAACTTTAACAAAATTAATATACTATCTATACCGACCGAGTAGTGAGAAAACAGTGTAATGTCAAATGCGTCATAAACGTAGGTAGTATGTCGAATAGTATACATTTTATTATTTAAAAAATATAAAATATAATTACATATCATCAAGAACATACCTGACAAACTTGATTATAAGTTGTTCCATAAGTTCCGAATTGATTATACACAAACGATGATGGCGAGTTCAACACTGGAACATTATGAGCTAAATTGTGCATTTTTACAATTTGTTAATGACTCTTCTCTGCTATCTGAAATAAACTTTATTTTACAATTCAAATTTCCCTAAATGTATTAATTATTTATTGTTGATTAATGATTACTGATGTATATAATATAACTTTGCATTTATTAAAATTATGCCAGGTAATATACTAATTATATTATGATAACATTTGATTCAGTGTTATTTACATATTATTAACATTTAAAACAAAAACATCGAATTAAGTAATTAATATAATATATAAAAAAAAACTGTTTTGTTATTTTTTTATTTTTAAAAGTTATTTGAAATAAAAATGAAAAGATGAGTTTTTTCATAATTGTTTTAAAATATCTTTCTTTGATATAATATATTAAGAAACTACCTTTACTATATAATTTAAATACACATATAATAAGTATACCTATAATTATTTTGTTTTTGCTAAAAGTTTTTTTTAAAAACAAAATATCGATTTTGAAATGTATGAATTAAGTACAAAAATTAGTAATTTATTTTAAAAGAATTGCGAATTAAAAGTTTTTTATCTATGAATACTAATTAATAGTTAAAAATAAAGTACTTCTTAATTATATTTTAATAATTGTTGTTCACACGCGCACATACATTTAGTTAAATACAATAATAATAGTAATAAATTGTTAATTTTTATGCACCAAACAACATTTCAGTTTAGGAATAAAAGGTCTTCAGTATTGAATAATTAGTTAATTAATTTAATGTTAAACATATTTTAATGAAAATTGTAATGATATATCATATATAATACATAACGATATAAAAATTATTTTTATTATATATCTATTAGTCTCCATTTAATCTCCATTGATGGTTTATGTTAAAAAACATTTTATACTATTCAGTGAATATTTTTATAAGGTATTTTTTGTTTATTGCTATACGTACTTAACAAATATTAATACCTACATATTATTATAACCTCAATCAGTTTTAAGATACTAGATTTTTTTAATATTATATGATTTGTGATTATAGTGTTGTTGAAATTCAAAATAGTTTTTAAGAAATTCCGTTTAAAATTATTGTAGATAATTGATGATTTACGCCATAAAAGCATCTATCTACCCATTTGGTATTTATTTCCATCATAACTATGAATACATATTTTTTAACAAAATTAATTAGGCCTTCTGGTAAAAGAGTCAAACAATAAACCTAATTTATAAAATGATAATAAATAATGACATGAAAATAAAAGAGTGAAGAAGTCTCCCAGTGGAGGTATATATATATCGTGCAATATTAGTTATAATAATAATAACAATTATTATTATTATTATTTTAATTATAATAAATTATCATTTTATTAGGTACTGTATAGTGTATAGCTAATATATTAGCTAATATATGAGTGAAATATTATTTTCTGGTACCCTTTAATTAACACACCAATAAGTGTTGAATACTTGAATAACCTTTTTATCATAATATATAATATTATATATAGGTATAAATATCCACCTATACAACTATGTAAATATTTTTGGCCACTTAATAACGACAAGACCCTAGTTGTAAAACATATTCCTTAAGTCTGGTGATAATTTTACACTGTAATCTGTTTTGTCTACTACAGTTGATTGAAATTTGAATCCGAGATTTGAACATTAGATGCAATTATTTCCCTTTGATGAAGTATGTGGCTTTTGAAGCAAGTTAATCCATAAACTCAAATAACAATAATTGTTTACATTCCCAAATCTTATTTTCTATTGGTGTATCAACATAAATGTTGTATTAATAAATTCCCATTTAATTTTTTTTAACTGTTCTTTGCCATTATTATAACAATCATATAGTTTCCGGGCTCAGCTTTTTAATTTTTACAATTATTCAGATTATCTATTAGAAACATTTTAATAACAAAATAATGACTTTTCCATTATAGTTTTGGTTCATTGTGTGAAATTTTAAATATTTTAGATATCTATATATAACTATGTACCTATATGAAAAAACATGCTCTAACATAAACTATTCGAATATTCTCAAATGTTCTCAACAATATCCATCCATATTTATATAACTATTGTTGATAGTTTTAATCATAAGTCTACTTCACTTAAAAGTTAAAACGATATCTGACAATATAAGGATTATTACATAGTAATAGTATTATGAGAACAAAATTGTTCAATGATGATAAATTAGTTGTACTTCTTCTATGTGTTACTTATATATAATTTTTTTTATGTGATATTTTTAATCATATTGTTTTTTTTAACATAATATATAGAAATAAATACTGGTAAATAATAGGTTTATATTTTTAAAATCGTATATAGATATATTAAAATTAAAAATAATTGTTAAGATTAACGAACATACTAATATAAACAAGATTAAAATAACTGAAGGAATGTAATGTCTTAAAGGCCGACAAATAACTATAAGTCCTTTTTTTTATGTGGTATTGAGACTGAGGGGGGACTGGGTTAGTATTACTTCCCACATAAGTTCTATATATGAAACTATATCATGCGTGCAGTATCATATAACATGTACAGTTTGTATAGATAATACTACACTAATTTTAAATAAATATTAGAATAAGATATCGTATTTTTATAAATTCTTTTATATTAAATTTGAAGTGTGTATATTATAAACGAAATTGAAATATAAATAATAGATGGGACAGGTAGGTACTTGAAAATAATTGAGTTTTTAGTTGTTATTCGATAAAACACACGTTTAATTAATTTAAACCTTATTTTCATATTTTCATTTCTATGTAGAAGTTTCCATTCACCAATTATATGAAAGTGTAAACTAAAAACCAAATAATAATCAACATTATGTGGATTTGTTAAAATTATAAATGAATAACCGTGAGATATTCAATTTTGCAGACATTATAAAAACCAATTATACTATACTTATTAATATTATATTAAAATAGTCCATAGATATTTTTCAATCAATATTCATTAAAGGGAAAATTACAAAAATACTATTGATATAATTGGTTAAATTTAACAAATTGCATTATTAATAAAAAGAATAAATCCATTTTCCAATAAATATGTCAATACCTCCAGCAATACCTATTATCAGCAAATAATAACTACTAAATATTTATAATATTTATGCTAGCTCTTAAAAAAATATTGGTTTTAAAATGATGTGTTTCTCCTCTATGAACCCTCATAATTTTTTGAAATTTAAACAAAAATTAAAAAACCAAAAACTAAAAACTTTCCAAAATGAATTATTGAGGATAACATTAAAAACTCCTCGGTTCATGTGAAATAAACACAACGAAACGGGATTACCCTTGCTATCAACGTGGATAACAAATCAATTTAAAAACTTTCACGACAGACTAAATAAAACTGAAGGAGCTCTCTACCTCAAAACCAGCGAAAATTTCCCAAGAATAACTAAGAAGACGGCAAACTCAAAATATCTTCCTAGACAACCACGAAGCTGCTGATACCAGTGTACCAGACAACTAATAAAAAATATATTGTCTCTATGAGTTATTTGTAATATTTTTATTGTAACATTGCAAAAATATAGAATTTGTTGACACATTTAATTAAAATACTAACATCATATCTAATTATTACGATCCTGTGCCAAGGTGAGCAAAACAAGTGCTTAACTCTATAAGGTATTTTTAATTATTTATCCTTTTATTTGAACTGAACGTGGTCCAGCTCATACCATTTAATAAGCAGACAATTTATCATCAAAATGTGTATAACACTAATTTATAATTTATTTATGCTATTTGTAGAAATTAAATAACAAAATAAATCAATAAACTATAATTTCATTGATACAATATAAACTAATATTTTAAAATGTATGACATTATTTTCAAATGATATACATATCTATATTCTATACCCTATAGCTGTTATGGTGTGTTATTAGTTTATTACATTAATCAATAATGATGTATAATGTTATTAAATAAGTTCAAAAAGAGTTAATAAATAACAAAATAAATAATTTTTATTTGAAAATCAATCAAATATTAAAAGTCAAGACTTTTCTAATTATTTTTTGCAAGTCAAATATAGTTAACAGTCATATCATTCACGCAAATTGGAAGACTGCATTTTTCTCAAACCAGTCATGTATTAGGTACGTTTATTACCTTCTATCTGAATAAAGTTTTCAATGTGACTTTAATCCATTCTATGCGTTTCTGTAAAGCAAACTTTACTATGGAAGAAAACTTTCAACATTTTAACTTATGATATCACATGTATTTTAAAATTGAAATATATATTTATTAATTTAAGGAAAAAGTTAGTCTTATGAATATTGCACATACAATAAATTGAAAACATAATTATCTCCTGAGTAATTAATGAAATGTGTATATGTTTCCAATTCAACAACTACCTACTCTAAAATATAATAATATATAATAAACAACGTACTTTATATATTTTGTGAGATTATTGCCATGTTTTTAATATACAGCTAAAGAATCGTTAAATCCAGGCACCTAACTATAATATTATTTAATTTCAACTTTTCTAATAATTTTATTACTATTGGAAAACTATCAAATGTGTTCATTTTTTAATCAATTAAGTCGATAACAAGCGTTACAAACTTATGAAGATTTTTTCTATTCCAAAACTCGATATTTCTGAGGTATAAAAGCATATAACTATAAAATAGTTCTCTCACTCTGCTTGGACTATAAAATGTTGAAATATTTAAGAATATATGTATAGATAACGAAATTAAAAGAATAAAAGGATAAAGCAAATATATTTTGTGTTTTTATTTTTGCAAGCATTTTAGACGTTTGTAATTTTGATTTTTAAATTCTCTCGAAATACTAGAAATGAGAAAATTCTTATAGATGCCTTAAAAAAATATACAGTACCGATTGCTACTATTTATAGGGTAACTAATAAATAAAAGTTTCAATGAAATTAAAAATCTGTTAACTATGTATTTTTTTTTTTATTATTAACTATACAGTAAAATGTGTATGGATATTGGATTCATACCAGCATATTCATTATATTTTTATGCATTTAAAATTGCCAATATATAATTCATACTAAACCGGAAAAGAAATCATGAAATGTGCAATTTAAAATAACTGGAATAATAGCATGATACCCATTAAAGATTTAATAATGTACGATACAATTTAGCTTAAATACAAAACAGCCATATAGAATATATAATTAATATTACATCTGAGCGCTATATATTGGCTTAAATAAATTGCCTAATTGGTTTTAAGTTTTAACGATTATTAATACAACTCAATCATCAATGATTTTAGAGACCTCGTAGGATTACTTATCACCCGTCATTAATAAAGTTACAAAGTTTCTTGGTTTTATAACCATTAGCTCATGGAAACTAAAAGGTAATAATAAAGTATATATATATTGGAGTTATTGTTTTTATTGTTCTTATTTTTTTTTTGAAAAACGTATGCGACTTATAACAGCCACTTCATTTATCACACTCGACAAATAAAATACACAAAAATAAAAAATAAAATGTAAGTTGTGAAGTAAAACGTTATTATTTTTCATGATAATAAATGTATGACCAACGGATTTAATAGATACATTGCTTGACATATATGAATATTTAACAATAAGTACGTAAAAGTATTCTTTTATTTAAGGGATTAAAATAATCAAACTAGGCACGATAAATGCAATAAAAAAAATAAATAAATTATAGATACGTCAAGACCATCGATACGATATGATACGATACGATATTGGTGCCGTAATTAAAAATGTGATTATATAGATCAAAAGCAATGTTAGTGGGCAACATCTAGATTCTCGATTAACAACATAATATAATATATAGTGTTTCGCTTATTATGATTGACGATTGTTATAATAATTGTTGTCTGTATATGTTACAACTTTTCGTTGTTGTCGGATTGTAAATATCAACCATAATAATTGGACCTTTAAAGTATATCTATTCCCCACTTTCTTTTTCTAAAGCGTACTTTAAAACGCCTGAGTTCAAAAATACACCATAAGAAAAACATTGATTCAATATTATGTCAAGCAAAATAAGATGTGATAAAACACCGTAAATTTAAATTATTTTCAAAATTGAGGGACGGACATAATACATATATATATTATTTATTGTTAAATAATGCACTTTAAAATAATTTGTAAGTAAAAAATTTGATTTATAAATGTACATAAAATTATACTCGGTACCCAGAAATATCATTAAACACAAATAATATTGACTTGAAAAATAAAATCTTGAAGAAAAAAAATATATGCAAATAATCAGAACAGTGTAAGTACCTATGGATACTAGATTCCCATCCCCGTTTACCCTTTTCCAAAAGGTATGCCATTAATGTGAGACATAATTGACAGACCTTTGTAGGGTACATTTCGATATATTTTCTCTCTTTGACTTTATTTATTTCTTTAATATATTTCACCTGTAGCCTTTGACAAATATTTTAGCTAACTATACTTCAGTTTGATGTAAAAAATAAATACATACACACCTATACGTTATAAAAAATGAAAAATATGACAGAAATTGCATTAAATTTTACGTTGTATATTTCATGTTTTTTTTATCTATTTTTTTCATATTGACTGTTTTCCATTAATACGTCAGTTACGCACACGCAAAATGATTTAACTTTAAACTGATTATATTATGTTATATACAATATACAGTATGCATATATAGAAAAAAAGAAAATGTTTTCATAATTTTGTTTGTACTTTAAATATAGTATTATTATAGTATCAAGAAATATATTTTATGAGTATAATAAAATACAATATAGTAAAAGCTCAAGTATATCCTTAAAAATTTAATTCAATATTTAATATTTTTTTCCTATTCATTTTTAACTTTATTGGTAAGTAGTTATACTATATTAATATTATATACTTATATTATTAATAATAACTTATAAATTGTTACCTAATTTATAGGTATAATGTTTATAGATTAAAAGTATTAAGTAATAATGTAATATAGCTATAGATACATTTTATATTATAGACAAATTAGTAGCAATAATTACTATAAAGTAAATAAATTATAGAAGAAATAATAATAAAAATTATGATATAATATTAAGTATATAATTCTTCAGAGACTTCTGTAAGCCCTAAGTAAATAAAACAGATTATTTTCTTCTTTTTTCTTCATCCGTAAATGTGTCAATTATGTTGACTGTTGAATGTGTTTTAAGTTTTAACAAAATGACAAAGGACTAAAACGTTAATTAAAATTGGACGGTTGTTGTGAGAAGAGTGTCAAGTCACTTTTTGGTCATTTTGATATAATGCATTAAGATTAAAGATTATAGGAAATTTAATTTAATTATGTCACTGTATACATGTATTGGTATTTTAAAAAAATGCATTTATTATAAATATGACGTATAAACATGACTTACCTATGTGGCTATGTTATATTATATAGCTATTCTGTACTTTACATTTAACATATTATAATAGTTATAATTATTGATAACGATTATTATTATTGTTATTATTTTATGTCTGACACCTATTATAATTATTTTATTCAATTAATGTGTTATAGATTTATTATATCAATCTTCAATGGTTAATATATTTTGAATTACAACAAAATAACCAAAAATCGTTATTCCTATAGTAATTATAGGATTGAAATTTTGAATATCGAATTTTGGAACTTTAAACGTTAATAAAAATAAAGAATTTATTTTCGATATTTTTATTTTTTTAACTGCTGTTAGAAAACTTAAAGATAAACTGTGTATTAAATTTTCAAGCGTTTTGCCCAAGGAACAAAAATGAGAACAACATAACTCAACTTAAAAAAAAAATGTGAACATTACAATCATCTATAAATAGCTTAAAAAAAAGATTCTTTTATGAAATTATTATTTTGTTTATTAAAGAAAATATTTATTTTTTTAATTATTTACTAGGTACGTATCTACTACTAGAAACTATTTAATATTATAGATGACAATATTATCTTTACGATCATTTTTGATCAGTGGATGATAGATTGTCTGCAACCCTTTGAAGTTTGAAGCTATTTCTGTTTACATAATCAGACATAGGTAGGTAGTTGTTTTATCAATATCCGTTATGTAATATGTCCGGGAAGAACACCACTCAGACGTTTACTAATAAACATTATCTGTATACGATGTGTACGTAATAATTAATCCGAACGGATTAAATAAACTACGTACCCTACCTACTTACTACAATATTTTGGTAAGTAACTATATTCATTAATTACTTTATGTACACCGCAAACAGAATATAGTTAAAAGTAAATTTAAAACTGCTTATAAAGTTTAGTGGAAACGAACAAATAAAAACTATAACACTTAAATAGTTTATTGTAAAATAATAATTAATACAAACGTAAATATTGTATAATGTCGAAACGTATCAACAACGAGAAATAGTTTAAATAATTTCTTTAATAATTATTGTTTTAATGTATTTGACAGTTCGTCACCTACGTTTAAAAAATGTTCGAATAAGAAAAGCAGGTATAATTAATTAGAATATTCCATTACTTTTCTGAATAACTAGGAAAAACCAACAAGTGGAAAAACGGCTGAATTAGTTTTTTTTCTATACCTATAATTCATTAAATAATATTCCTTAATATACTTTAAAAATGATCCAAATAGCAAATACTCATATTATAGCATTTTATAGAATCTTTTTTTAAGCTATTTATAGAGTATTGAAATGTTCTCAATTTTTTTTTTAAGTTGAATTATGTTAATCTAATTTTTGTTTCTTGAGAAAAAAGCTTGAAAATGTAATCCAAAGTTTCTCTTAAAGTTTTCTAACAGTAGTTAAACAAATTTAAATATCTAAAATACATTCTTAATTTTTATAAACGTTTAAAGTTCCAAAATTCGATATTCAAAATTTCAAACCCTATAATTATTATAGGAATAACGATTTTTTGTCTCAAACAATTTTGGTTATTTTGTTGTAATTCAAAAATACTATTCATCGAGGATTGGTTTTGTTATAATTTTCAGTTAACAATGAAATATTTAAAACATTTATACTAAGTTTAAGCTATTTATACGATTTATATAATTTTCAGTTAACAATGAAATATTTAAAACATTTATACTAAGTTTAAGCGATTTATACTATGAACCTATTCGTACCATTATATACGGTACGTCGGTATTGTATATACGTTTTAAGTTATGTGCGATATTTTTGGAAAACATTTGTTCAACCTACAGAATCAAAAAACACTATACCTAACAATTATATAACTTAAACTATCCATAGAATTAGACTCATCTCCTTTACTCGTATGTACATTAAATAACAATTTAAATTCTAACGCATACATTACATTGACCACTCTAAGCACAGTGCTCAATGACGAGGTACACGAAACCTACTACACGTCAGAGTAAAGTTCCCCAAACTTATAAAATCCTATTCGGTTATTTTTTTATGTTAAATTAGTGAACAAATGGAATTCATGAAAATTATAACTTTCCAAATTTTTCAACTAACTCAATTCAAATTGTTGAGTTGAGAAAATATTTGCAAAAAATTTTTTTTTTTTATTAAGTACTAATTAATTAATTATATACATTTACATTTATAAACTATTAATTTATTTTATTTCAACAATATTTTTAAGTAATAAGTTTTATGAACAACGAACTTGACCATGTGATAGATTTATAGGGTAAGCGAAGATTTTCCAAAATAACAATATAATGGATTTCATTACAATATTGTATTATTATTATTATTATTATTATTATTATTATTATTATTAGGTATTATATTATAATTTATAATATTATATTCTTGAAAATTATCGTTAATTTTATTAAATACAATATGTAGGTAGTTTAAATTAAACAGCAGAGCATAAATAATATAAAGACCTTTTTTTTTTTATTAAACATAAAAAAATAAATACTGAAGACAGTATTGGAATCATATATTATATTTATGCAATTTTATATTATATTAATTAAATTTTCTTAAATAAACATTTATGCATAATATGTTAATACATTACCAATAATATGTATCATTATAATATTGATGTAAGTACGCAACCTAATATATTTACTAACAATAGTAAAAATAATTTGATTTTCACAAAATCCGCATGCATATTATAGTACCTATATTATTATACCTAATAATAGAAGTTAAATAAATTCTACAATTATCAATTCACCGATATAATATGTTGAACTGATTACATAATATTTTGGTTGATAGATCCTGATCATTGATCAGTACAGGAATAACGTCTTCGTAATATAATAAAATATTGCAGTTAACGGATTTAATACATATTACGAAATACCTGTTGTTATATTATTACATTCAGTATGTATTTTTGAAACTGGGAACGAAATAAAATAAACGTACAATAATAATAATAATATCATGTACGTTGGTAATTCATAGAAAACATTTAAAAAATAATAATAACAACATTATAATACATGCATTGTGTCTGAATAAGACGTTTTGTCGTCCAAAAAATGTAGTTCTATGAAATCTGAGGGCCAATTAATTATACCCAAATATTTTAATTATTTATCAGCATTTGAGTTACCTGTATAGTAATCGTGTGTTTCGGTAATCGAAACGGTGTCGACTTCTCTATTTCGAAATGCGTGACGTTGGATTTTCGAGTGAGCGGAAGTGATGAGGAGAGAGAGGGAGAAAAAAATTAGAAGTATATTGTGCTGCAGGTGGTAGATAAAATCAACAAGTAGACGCGAACGCAGTTGTCGTTTCACTAGTTACGGCGCGTCCTGCCCGTTTGCCGAGAGTGGCGTAGCTGGTGGCGCGTGCCAAAAACGCCTGTTGTTTCCGAAAATACCTTTTTTGTTGCATCAATGTATAAAACGCATGACTAGTTTCCATGGGGACGGAAAGCGTCTGGAACCGTTACCGGGAAAATTGGATTTTGATTCCAGAATTGCTTTTGACAGAATATTTTGTCCGACTCTCTGACATTTATTGTGTTTATATAATAATACCACCACTACTACTACTACTACTAATAATAATAATAGTAATAATGATATATTCACGTGAATTTTTCAAAGGCGTTTATAATAATATAAATGTTATAAGTTTGCATATGAAAATGAAAATTACCAAACAACAATAAGACTAATATTATTTGCTGAACGTACGAACATTCACGAACGGTACGCGATACCTATTAATATTATTGACTGAGAGTTTTTATTTATTTATTATTTTTTTTTCCATCATATTGGTTCTTTTGAGTTTTGATATCTGTTACAAACACAAAGTTTTTACGATCGGAAATAAAGATGTTTTTTTTTTAACGTAAAAGAAAAGTCGGACCCAATTTGCATATGAAAGGTATAATATTCGCAATATTGTGTCAGATATAGCTGGGCTACTGGTTGTTTTGATTAGGTCACTCTGCAGTTATAGGTGGGAATGTGTTAGAGGTGTGCCGTCAATTTTAATTTAAAAGCAGTGATCAATCGCATTGAAATATAGACCAGGGAAGTCGCTCTGCTGTATAATATGTTTCGAGTGTAACACGTCATTAAGGAAATCACTGTAATGGATGTGTTGAATCATTGCATAAGAAAAATGATTTTAAGCTAATACTTAAACGTATGCCTCTATTTTTATGGATATCTTATAAGTTATTTAAACTATAGGTACTATTAGAAATTAATTTTCTGTCAGGTTTATACAATTATAGACATTTTTTTTGTGTAAATATAAAATAATACCTATGCGTAATGTCAAAAATCCAAAAGGTTCAAGTCCATATTATATAATATGATTAATTTATTTCAATTATAACATATAGTGACTAAATCATTATTTTTTGTATGTACCTATACTCAATTTTATCAAAATTTAAGTTTAAAATGTTAAAAGAATTTAGGTAAATATTATTTTCATTTTTAACTACAAATTTAGTAGGCAATTTTTGTGATTTTTTTACTGGTTTTGAGTAAATAGGTACTCCCAAACTCCACTTTCTTCGATTATATTGAATAGTACAAGTTATTTTACACCTAAATTTTAACTAGTTTAAATTTTCTACTTGTATCCTTTCTCATTATAATTGAATATTAAATCATTTTCCAGTTATAAAAAGTGTATTCAGATGCAAAAATACATTTAATTTATTAGATTTAAAAAATTGTTTTTAATAACACACATTTGTATAAGCAATACAATCATCATTCTGCTCAGAATTCAAACTAATTTTGAACAGTGCTCGTTACCGGATGAATTCATCTCCGTGCGTTTAAAACTTTTAACACTCATAAAAAAAATATTATATAAACTTGACTCCCAATGATAATTGAGATTATTTTTTATTTTTTAAACATTTACAGTACCTATGTTAACTCAAATAAATTACTGAAATAAATTATTTTGACTTAAATTTAAAATAATAAATGGTTTAAGGCATCCAAACATGTTCAAATTATGTTTATAAACATATGTTTAGAACACCTTATTCCAAATTGTGTCCGTCCGTTAGTTACTAGTACATAGTTACGATTGTTGATTTTTATTTATTTATTTTATTTATTGCCAGTACATAATTACAATTGTTAATTTTATTTATTTATTGTCCTTAGTTACTATACATAAATTGTGTATGGAATTATAAATTATTGCGTAGTATTAAAATAGGTACTTTTAGAAACAGGGAATTTAACACACTTTCAGTGTCGTATTTTTTTATTACAACTTACATCACAGAGTGAATTAGTTTCCTAACTTGTTTATTTATTTATACCGAAATAACGAACAATATCGTATTCATAAATCTTTTGTTATTGTATCTTTGGCCAATTTTCTTAAATTTGGTACTTTTCACAATTATAATGGTGTACTATTGCAGTGTTAAATTGTTAAAATAAGTTCAACGGATTAGGTTAAATTTAAAGTAAAATAAAAACTATACAATATTCAATATTGTAAAACTACTATGCACGGTTCACACAAAAAAAAACATAAATATTTATAAGAGGATTGAGAGAGTGCATATGAGTTGATAAGAGTATTTTTTAATGGAATATAACGTCAATACTCAATATATCAGGGCAATCAATTTCATCATTTATCTCTTGTTATATACTTAGGTACATAGATAAAAATGTCATTAGTAAGTCTAAATTCGACATCCGGGGTTATCCGCACAATTATTATCTATTTGATCTACGGAGTGTAACCAATTTCCAATTTATATCCTACATCCTCCGTAAAAAACACTACACAGCAAGTTTATCGTTACAATTAAATCAAAAGGATTTTCAAACAGCTTAAAACGCCTAGCCCAATAACTGATGAACGGACTTTAAAAAATAAAGTAAAAAATACATTCCTCACTTCTCTCAGAATTTAATATTCTACTTGCAGACAATATAACAACTTTTTATTCATTTAAATTATATACAATGTCAGAATGTTTATAAAATGTTTTCGAGATTTTTTCGGGTACTTTTTTTTCGTTTGTATAGGTTTTTGTTTTTATATCCTATATAGATTCAAGATTGTAGATTACATTTAAAAATAAAAAAAAATATCCTATCTTTATTATCAACCGAACAATTAAATCACTTTCACTTTTTTTCCACTACATTATTTGATAAAATTGTAGATTGTAGGTATTATCATATATGTTGTCAAAAAGCTAATTGAATAATTATAATATTATTCTTATTTCTTCGTATTCCGTTCATTAAAATGTATTATTTAAGTATTAAACAATGTGAAATAACAATAAAATATATTGTAATTTGTAGTAAGCACTAAATATAATAGGAGAAATATTATCTAGAATTTATTTTATATTTTATAAATTATGTAAAATATGCCATGCAAACAAAATTTAATTTTTTTTATCATTATTATTTTTATTAACCTTTTATTAAAAAAACAATTTCAATTTTATTGCAAGTTTTTTATATTTATATCTGATAACGATTTTTTTTTAAATTAAAAAAATAGAAACAATTTCTTTAATGAAATGCATGCATCTATTTATTTATTACAAAAAAAAAATAATTGAAATATTAGTAATATTTCATTACATATTTCCAGTGAGTTTTATAAGTATACTGATTATTAATTAATGTAAGTACTTACATTGAAAGCCATTTTCTATTCTATACAAAGGAAAAATAATCTAGGAATGACCTGTTCTAAAAGTATATTATCAGACTCGATTTCCTATTTATAAAGACGCTACCTACACGAAACTTTTTTATCACCTCTACTTAAAAGAGTGTTCACAGAAAAAAGGAATAAAAAAAAAATCATTGTTTGAAACTTGCAATATATTTGTTCAGGATACAAATAAAATAAAAACATATTCATTTTTATATTAAATAAGCAGCTTATTATTTCATTCGTTCACGTTATTATAAATATATAGCTTTTAAACGGTTCAATATTTAACAGATTGTTAAAAGATTTAAAAAAACATTATTGAAGTTTTATTTATTTCCATATTCAATTCAAAAACTCATTCAATAATAATCTTAAAAAATAGCGTCGACAAGTTTAGAAAACGTTAATCACTATATTGTGTTGTTTACAATCAGAGCATTGGGTTGATGTTTTATTAGTATCAAATATGCCGTGAAAGGCTTATAATATAATGTTCTATTGAATTAGCGTATGAATTGCTTTAAGAAAATAAATTGATCTTATTACTCAAGGGAAATAAAAATAAGAACTTGATAGTTTTTTCATTCGTTTCACAGTGAAATTTAAACAAAAACAGTTGATAACAATTAACAGATCTCAGTATATCATGGATACATAAATAAACTTTACTTATAAAAATACCAATGTTTTATTATGAATAACCGAAGTACACAAAAAAAGTTTTTTCGAAAACATTTTTCATAACCTTATGATTAATTTCTGAGGCAATATTTTAACTGCCGAAAGAAAAGTTATACAAAAAGCTATTCATGACGCCATTAATTTAAAAAAACCATATTGTTAATTGTTAAACATTTTTGGAATTTATTCATAATTATATGTTAAAAAAATATATATTTTTTTAGTATTTAACATATTATTTTGTTTCACTAATAAATATGTGTGGTACCTATATGAATAATTGATTTATAAATATAATAAAACTATAATAACTATTAACAAATATTTTCAAAACAAATTATTTAGAACTAACATTAACAATCGATATTTAGGAAATTAAAGACATCAAAAACATAAATACTATGATAAATATATAATCTGATATATTATGATTGATATTATAATATCTGAGTGCATTAAAATAACATTGGTTAAATAATTTGGAATTTGAATTCTGTACCTACATAATTTAACAAAATTAAAAAACTCGAAAATGTATAAAATATTTGAACATTTTTTCTGATCATTAATCCAGTTGTCTGTGAATTGATACTATATTATGTGTAATAACCCTAGGCATTGGTCTGGTAGCTGGTGTTACTTAATATTAACTAGGTTACTTAATTTTTTAGGTAGACTTATAAGATAAAACTTAGTTTATATAGTGTTTCACCGTGTTTTAGTGTTAAGATTCAGAGTGAAGTCAAAAATCTATTTGTTGTACATTTTTAAATTGTTTTAATATGTACATTAAAACTGATATAGTGCTCCAAATTGTTCAAGGGTCTCTGTTTGGTACAATGAAGAGGTGATTTTTAAAATTTCTTAGTAGGTACCTAGTTTCTTAAATATAGTAAAAATATTACTATATAATATATTTTATTTCAAATTAAATGTAACAACAAATTTGTAATACACATACACATTCGACAATTACTTATCCTGCTTCAGCTTTTTTTATGTAAATGGTAAAATTATAACTATTTTTAGACATTCTAAGCCCAAATGAAGTTGCATTGATACTTTTGTATAGGTTAATTTATTGTATACAAAATGGACGTAACTTTCTGTTATAGTACCTACATTTTATTCTTTTATATTATATTTAATCAAAAATAATCTTTTTCATATTATACTATTATTTTATATCTGTATGCTTTTCAGTTGAAAAATTTAAAAATCTTTATCTTAATTTTCTTCTGTAGTTTCATTCACATTCATCTTTTTTGCTTTTATATGAATATAATAAATTTGGTATTCATTTCGCAATTTATTGTTCCTTGTGACATTTCAGTTATATTACAAGCCCTGGATAGTACTTACTCAATAGCCAATTATCGTTGGTTCTCTAATATTGGTCTAAAAATATAAAGTTTTAGAATTTTCATATAATATTAGTAACATTATTACTTTTGAATTCATTAGTCATTTCCAATCTTTAATAACTAAAGAACAGTATGTTATGTACAATATTATACATATTTATTTATGTGTTGTAATTTATAACGAACTTTGTTAACCACTCTAGCTGTAACAAAACACCTAGTTAGTTATTATAAAAATTATAATTAATAGTGTCAGTCATATACACTACTAAAAACTACCCAAAGACAACAATTAATTTTTAATGATGTATAGGTAGAAGGTACACTTAATTTATAGTATTATACTTTCAAGTTATCTTATACTACCTATATGTCTTCCACATTGACTATATTTAAAAGATGGAAATTATACAACACAATTTATTGCTTATTTATTTTGATATTTACACCATTATATTAATTGCATTTTAAAGTTAGTACATAGTTTTAACTTTTAGGTAAATATTGTATGTTTACGTAATTGAGAAAAATTAAATCGCTTAAATAAAAGTAAATTAAATTTGCATATACTTTCTGTGTAAATAAATTTATTAAAGCCATTTTGTAATTTTAATCATCGAAACTTTAATATGGTAAACTAAAGGTACTTATAATATTGGAAATTAATAATTATACGTGTTTTGCACAGATCAGTAGATGAGTTAAGAAAATATGATCTGTATAGTAATACAGTACCTATATTATATTCATCTAGTGTATAATAATAGTATTATTATTTACAGAACATTTTATATTATAGGTACTCATACTTTATATTGCAATATTTATGAAGTAATTGAACAATTTACTAAAATACAAAACAATATAAAGTTTTCGTCGGTCTTATAAAACTTTTAAATTTGTGAAGGGGAAGCAGGTATTTTTCGTTATGCTACAGTCTTGTGATTGGCTTTGTTACCAATACGGCTAGAACCGACCGCCTCTTAAGAATTCACAAATCAATAAATCAGTTGAATATTGCAATAGGTACCTTTAAAATAATACCTCTTCTACCGAGTAATGTGGTGTGATTATTTGCATATTGATTTTTTTCAAACTTATTGTTATACCCAACTATAACTTAATTGTTGAAATCATAATTATTATTATTGTATCTATATAAAATATAACAACTGGTAAATAAGAGGAGTAATAATGTTATACTTATACGTTTTACCTACCTACCTACTGCTTCTCTTTATAACATACTTTTTTAGGTTTAACCACGATTTTTTTTTTCACCGGGTTCGGTAAACGGAACTCCAAGAAAAGTACACAGCAAAAAATAAGTACCTCCTATATAGCCGTCCAAGTAGGACAAATATGATTTGTATTATTTTATTTAATATCTACAACAAATAACAATGATATCGTTTTTCGATCTACCTAATGTCTATATTGAATGATAAGAAATACGCATTATACAACTTATAATTTATAAATTAAATATTATCTTAAAAATATTAATGTGTGAAAAATGAAAATACTGAATGTGATGTATTTACTTTAAGGTGAACTTCACATGAAAGGCACATTGTTGGTTTTTTTATCATGAGTAAACTATGAGTGTGAGATGGGTATGACCGCGATACGTATAATCTTGTTATAACTACCGCGAGTTTCCTTGGAATTTCTTGAGGCTGTGTCCACTGTGTGACGTACTGACGTGTGACTTCCCGTTTTAGTTTTGTGTCTTGGGAGTTCCAATTAACTTGCCAGTCGGTGTTGAATATTGATTTTAAAATGGTGAAGAAGTCGCTTTTGGATAGTTTTGAAATTTGGATGTTTAAGGTGGTGTTTACTACTACTGCATACGATTTTTTATTGCCTTCGATGTCACAATGACCTGGTATCCATCATAGATTTAATTTAATCACTTTATTTATATTTCTGTGTAGAAGATGTGCTACTTGCATAATAATATCTGATAATGAAATAATATGGCTGTGGTGTTTTTTTATATAGAGATAATATAAGAATTCGGTTGTATTTGAAAGATAGAGTTTTTGAATTAGATGCATAGATTTTAGTGTCTCAACCAAACTGTTTATAAATGGAACATAATATGAAGAAGTTATAACATAGGAAGATCAAACTTGAGCTAGATGTTTTTCTATATTAATGCTGCATCTATTTCTCCCTGGTTCTTTGATGCATCTGTATATAATTTTTCGTCATTGTTCCTTGAACTATTTTTTGATAATGTTTTTTATAAAATACGGAATTTGATAATTTTTTTTAATGAGGTCATCTCAGTATTGTCTATAGCAGTGATT